>JAHTMQ010000220.1:0-87327 GCA_019327925.1 Leucocoprinus sp. KB1807203 | reverse complement strand
ACCCAGTAGTCAACATAAGTAGAGTACAATTATATAAACCCCAAGTAGAGGGCTAGAGGATAGTATCACTATAACCAGTAGTTATAAATGGAGAAGAGAAGTACAAGGTAGAGAAAATTCTAAATAAAAGAAAAGTACAAGAGAAGAATAGGTTCTTAGTATATGGAAGGGGTATACAATGGAGTAGATATATAGGGAAGGAAAGGGAGAATTTGGAAAAACACAAAAGAGCTAGTCAAAGAATTTGAGAAAGAAGTATAGAAAGGAGGCTAAAAAAGTTAGGTGACAAGAGCTAAAAGAAAGAAGAAAAGGAGTTTAGTTGTGAACTACCAAGGGAATTTACAGCCAAACTAGTATTTGGATGGGGGAGAAAGAAGTATGAAAGAGAAAGAGAAAAGAAATAGAAAGAAAATTGGAATAGATGGAAAAATTCCTTGGGATAAAAGAACCTTGAAGAGGAGGTCATGTTATGAGTTGTTTCCAAAGAAGGAAAATATCTCCTATGTATTTGTCAACTTGATGGAGAACCTCCAGAAATACAACAAAGGAAAGCTATAAATAATGTGGGATGATATTATATACAACTATATAGTTATTAAGTAAAGGGTTCTGTAATTATAGGAAGTAGGCACATAGACCATGAGGAAATTGGTATAAGTAGTAGTAGGAATCCAATAGGGGGACTCCATTGAGTTCTTCCCTTTCAATTACCACTGGTTGAAGTTAGAGCTTCAGTCCTAAGTCTATACCCTTAACACAAGAGTGGTGTTGGTAGGGTCCTCTTACATTGGCCCCATTTTTACAGTCTTCTGTGTATTGGAGAAGTGTTGACTCCAATCTAATATTCTCCAACAAAAAAAATTGAAGTCATTACCTGTACTGGTTCAAGAGATATTTGTATTTCTGTCAGGAAGATAGAGAGCAGTACAGGAAAGGCTAGGAATATACTGTGAATTACTGTGAAAATACTATAAATGCACACTCTGGGTTCTGGAAAGTAATACAAAAGAATGGAGTTGGAGTGAAGGACATGTTACTGAGAGAAATAAGAGACATTGCTCTCTGGTTCTGTGGTTTTACAGCTAGTCTAGAAGGAACATTGGTGACAATGAAGAAGTGAAACAACCTTGGCCTTAGCTCATGCACTGTGCCTTGATCTCCTGTCACTTGTTGTAGTTGTGTATCTTGGAGTAGTAGAACATTGTCCAAAGGAGAGGTAAATTTAGGAGTAATGAAGTGAAGAGGTATATAGCAGAGAAAAATAACACTACAGGGATTAATGTCTTTGTGACTTTAATCTACAAACTAGAGAACTATGATAATACAACTAGAGTACTTATACAAAATCTGGAATAGGAGTCATTGTACAAGTGTTTGGTCTACATTGTGATCCTATAGGAGTAGACAGGAGTGGAAATTATAAAGAAAAGAAAAAGAAAAAGAAATAATAATAATAAATAATATTGAATTTCTGGTATGTGACAATTTCATTGAACTTGGTGAAAACATAATGCTTTTGTCCCTCACTGTATATCCATGACAAAGATGACAAAGACCTTGGCCTCAAAGGTACAGGCTTGGAGGTAGGTGATATTCTGAGTGGTAGTTTTTCTAGTCTCTACATTGACTTATTGCAACAAGCCATTCAATATCCCACTGAGGCACAATCCTGGCAAAAAAACATGGTCCAGGTATTACCAGTACTCTATAACCACACTCTTCTACCTATTATCCGACTGTTTTGAGAGACTACAAATGTTCAGATGCTTGTGCAGTCTTCCGTATCGGCTCAAGAAGGGTCATAGCATCAATATTCCGGTAGGTCAAAACGCAGTTGAACGCTTCAGCTCGTCTGTAGAAAATGAGAACGTCAAAAAAGAGAGCCTCGTCATTTTGTAAAAAATTGACGACAGACACAGCAATCCCCGAGGTTGAGCTTGAGAGTTCGATTGGCTCGCTGGGACGAACATCAAAGACGGCCATGAACGTGGCAACAGTGATGAACAACAAATCGAAAACTAGATATCTTCCAGGACACTGCCTACAACAAGGGAGACGCTCAGTGATTTTCATGCAGTCTATCTTTCCGCTGCCGCTGTACTCACCGTCGGCCAAAACCAAACACGAGCTCAACGAGATCAATCTCCTTGTCAAACGTGTTGATAAATCTATCCGGATCGAATTTCCAAGGATCTTGATAGTTCTGGGGATCGTGAAGAATTTCCCTGTAGACAAAGCAAGTGTAATTTCAGGGATAATGGGATCAGGCACCGTTTCTGGGAGAGACCGAACCAGATGTTGGAAAGAATCATGGCGCCGGCGGGGATGTGATGACCCTCGTAGACGTCGTCGTAGGAAGCTGCATGAACGAACCCTAGGTTTCTTCGGTGACTTACTCGACATGTTTTCAGGATGGCAAACGGTTACCTAAAGGTGCTGGGACGTGCAGCCGAAGAGTTTCTTTGCAGAACGCCGTGACATAGGGTAGATTTTCCCTGTCTCTGAGGGTAGGTAACCTGCCCGATCCAACGACCTTGTCGATCTCAGCTTGGCCTCTACGATGGGCATCCTGGTAATTCATCAAGGAAAAAATCACGGATCTCATAGCCAGCCCGATCTTAGCCTCCCTAATGCATCAAAGCAGCCAGAGATCTGATAGTGAATTACTCACAGTATCCGACCCAGCTGTAGGGATACACAATCAGTCAGCATCAGAGATGTCACATCTCTCTCTCTCTCTCACGACTCACCGATGAATAAAATCGCTGTTAGCATTGATAACTCCTTTTCCAACTCTGTGGCACTCTGACGAGCGAATATCTGAGTCAAGAAAGATCTCTGCGCCACTCCGTTCTCCTAGGAACGTAGACTGAAGATGAGTGACAGAAGCGATAAATTTTTTCTTCTGGAAAGCTCACGACCCGTCTTTTTGCCTCGCTGTAAGGTAAAGTTTGAACCTTGTCTGCAGTTTCACGCCATTGACGTGCCTGCCATCGAGGACTTAGAGGAATACAAGAAGGGAGATATCTCACTGTAAGTGGGAATGAAGGTGATGATCCATGACAAAGAGAGAGCGTGTGAGAGGACTCACGAAAAGGCAGTGAATCGACGAGAAACTTGCCGGGAAAAGCGAGGTCGGGGAATTCCATACCGCATTGAGATGCTGTTGCGATATGCTCGGTATGTTCACATCCCTCGTCCAGGCCATATATCACGCTCAAAAGTAGATTTCCGATGTGCCTTTTGGGTGGAGATTAGATGGCAACGTGGGAGTGTGGTTTTCTTGGACATACTGTCTGACGATTTCTGTCGTGTTTTCTGGGTCGTCGTATAGGCTGCATACCAATTGTAATGCGAATTTTTCTAGACTTTCGTGGAGGTGGACGACCTGATTCTTCCCAAAGGTCCCGGAAATTAGCTTTCGTTGTTCGCGGTAGATGTGATCGTACGGAGACATGATCATCATACCCTTGTAACCGATGCTGGCCGAAATTGGGATTTGTGAAAATGGAGTCCGAGATGGACGTTTGAAATTAGCAAGAAAAAACGTACATCTCGCCAACCATGATTGATCTAGGACGGTTAGCATAATTGCTACCTCGACGCTCCAGGAGGTCGATTGTGGCTTTGGCGGTATTAAGCACTATGAGAGGACGTCCAAGAAGGTTAAGGTAGGTGACTGGACCTGGTATGGATTGCAGTCGTAGGATATCGTGTGACGATATGTGTTCGACAAATGGACAAAGTTGACGGGCGATATGTAAAGGATCGGCAAGAGGACGAGGTTGTTCAAAAAAAAAGAAAAAGAGTTAGGCTTATACATACCATACTTTTTGCCCCACTCTGCGAATTGGATCCAGGGTGCAGTTCTAGGTATGTCAAGAAAGTTGCCTATGATTGGAAGACCCGGTGGACCTGGCGGATATGGCCCAGGATGATGTCTGTTTCTCCAGAGTTGGCCAAGTAGAATCACTGCAAGAACCGTGGATAGGAGAAAACACTTTGACCATGACGGATCCATCTGGACATTGGTAGTTGTATGGGTAGCCAGAGGCCTCTTATACTCCAAGTCGGTTGTCGGACAGGAAGAATGAACAGCGGGAGCCTGTCCATGTCAGGTATGCGCACACACACTCCTATCTGAGAGTACACAAGCTTCGGATTCAAGAGATGACGGTCCTAAAATAATTTGAGTCAAATCCGACCTTTTTTCTACAGATCCATTAAAATGCAGTCAAGGCAACACGATGACAGAGATGCTTCGCGCCAGTCAGAAAGATGTCAAGATGTCAATCGGACTGAAGCGCAAATTTGAGGATGGCGTTCACGCGCGACATCAATAGAACTCACTGAAATGGATTCAAATAAATGGGGATAGTGATCTGGATGAGCGTACGTACAGTTCAAATCACGACTCTCGTTTTTTAAGTGAGATAGATAGGTTAGCAGTGTGAAATTAAACCAAACGACAACAAGATGCAACACCAATAATCGGCTCAAACTCAAAAAACACAATTACTTCACAACGACGCTCCACTCGCTGGGAATAGTGCCTGTTTGCCTGCCAACCAACTCTTTCAACACGGTTCTTGATACAGGACCCATACCGTCTGGTCCTGTCGGGATATGAACATCATTGCCTGAGTAACCGATTCTGTCTACGGTGGTGATCACAGCTGCTGTCCCAGCCCCGAATATTTCCACGAGTGAGCCATTGTCGGCGGCGGCTTTGACCTCTTTCATCGAGACGGAGCGCTCGGTGACGACCAATTTGTCGGGAAGTGCAAGTCTTTGGGTGCCGTCTGCGTGAGAGCGGGTGAGTGAGAGCACTGAATCGCGTATCACACCAGGAAGAATCATTCCGTCAAGAGGGGGAGTGACGAGTTCGTGTGCTGGAAATGACATCTGTGCGTGAGCGCGCTATTCGATATAGTATTTACGTACTGCCATCTCCGTGCTTGAATACAACGAAGAGATTCATAGTCCCGACCTTGAGTGTCGGACCTTAGCCTTAGGATCAATCTGGATGAGGTGATAACACACCTCAGTCAAATAGTGCTCCGGACCATGAAGCCACAGATTTTGGGCATAGCCGAGTTTAGCTGCCGCTTTCTGAGGCATGACACCTGGTGCATAGTTTAATCCAAGTTTGAATGCCCCGGTGCCTAGTGGAACACGAAGATTAGAACTCCCGGATGCAAATAGAATAGGAAAACATACCGCCTGGAGCAGCACGGATATACTCAGCAGTCGCGTGAAGCGATACGGGCTTGAAGCCGTGAGAGTAGTATGGACCGACTGGACAACAGATGACGAAGAGAAGGGCATCGGTGGGAGGAGAGACGCCGATGACATGTTGCGTTCCAACTGGTAGGCAAGTCAGGACTAGATCAACTCAGCAAAGGTTGTTTGACAGACTCATGGTTGGTCGGATATAGAGACTGTGCCCCGGCTCAGTGGGTATCCAGTGTTGATCGAGTAGGACAAGTCGTTTGATCAGCTCCAAGAGTGCATCCCCGTTAAAACTCTGAGCGAGACGTTGAGAGACATCGACTATTTGAAAAGTGAAAACGTACGGGGAGTGCAATTCGTCGGGCACTGGTGTTCATACGCTTCATGTTCATATCAGGTCTAAACAGTAGGATGGTGCCGTCGGGCTTGCGATATGCCTTGGTGCCTTCGAAGATTGTCTGTGCATAGTGCAAGACGGTCGAACTGGGTTCAAGTGACAGGGGGCCATCTGCGTTCGGAAGATATCTGAGTATTAGCACATAACACAGGAAAGAACGTACATGGTTCGATACGCGGGGCAGCCCAGCCAGACACATCTGACCATGGGATCAACAACATATGGTCTGTCTAAAAATACCAGCGATGAGCATCTGGGAATCTCAAGGTGATTGTACCAACAAATGTCCGTCCAAAGACGAGGTCTTTCGGCGGGGTCAGGGGCTTGGGATGTTTGGTATGGTGGATTTCAAGTTTGGAGGGCTGCAGCAAGGATGAGATGCTTGAAAGGAGAAAAATGGAATCATACATCAATGTCCGGAAGAGAGGCATGGTCTGCTGCGACTGGTATATCCAGAAGTGAGCTTTTGAGGCGAGCTCGGATGAGACTTGAAGCGCCCCATGAAAGCGAAGCAGAGGCGGGAGACCATCTGGAAGGTGTGCGCATCAGGGGGCGGAGGAGCGACATGGTCCGAGCAAAGGAAGGCTGGATAATTTTTGGTGATGTGCTGTTCTAAAAATAGTGATAAGCACGTGGGATGAAATTAGGTCTGCCTGTCTACTGCAGCCATGGCGAGGCCGAGAGACCCTCCGCCGCGGCTGAACATTGCTCCCAGTCTCAGTGCTCACCAGTCCACCTATTCCTACTCCCCAGCTCTCTCCACTCCCTTCCAGCACGGTTTTCTCCCGTCCTTTCCCGTTCATAACAACGCGTCCCAGACTCCCCTCCAGCCCTTCCCAGCCGCCGACCCTCTCAACAGACCCACCCATCACCCAAATTCTCCCAGTATGGCTCATCTAGCTGCAGCTGGCATCCATACACCCTTTTCTATGGGCCTTGTAGGTGGCCCTCACGGTCCCGCTCACTTTTCGCGGCCATCCCTCATGCTGGCTCCTGGTCAGCTACCTCCGTTCCCTCACAGACGGAGACAACCTAGTATCGGCGGTCCTCCAAAAGCTGTACTCGGCGGCCCCGCGCGCAAGCTGAGTCCCATTCCCCCAGGTGTACCTATCAGCCCTACGCCCCCCGCTAAATCTAAAAAGATGGTCGTCAACCTACCCAAGGAGACTGTTCAAGATGAAAACGGCCCTACACCTATACGACAGCCATGGGCCAGGTCACCTATACCCTCATGCCTGGGCAAGATGGAACAACCCCTTGAACCCCTTGAACTTGTCACACGCCAGGTTTATCCCCCTGATCATTGGAGGTGTATGATGCCCGAGGTTCTAGACGTGTTCCTACCTGGAAAGGTGCATTGCTATGTTTTCCGGTGCTCACGCTCAGACAAACTCAATTTTTTTTTACACACGTTAGGCTGCTTGGGATGAAATGAAACAGCAGGCTATTGAAGAAAAACTGGAACGACTGGGTGTGGAGCGTGGTTCGGGGAGTAATGTTCCCCATATTTATGCACCTCATGCTCGGGCTGCCTCGGTAAGGTCCTTTCTTCTCTAGCACGTGTCTATTGTATCAATAAATATCCTCATCAGGTATCAAATCCTGCCGACCCCCATATTCTCTTCTACAAGCTCAACCAACTTCAGCAGTCAACAGAGGGTTCGACTCTGAATTCTCTCAATGCTTCCCCTCAACTACAATTTGGTTTTTCACCTTCCCCTGGTTCTACTTTTCTCCCGCCTCGACATAACTATACCAAGTCATTGGCTCCTACTTATACCTGGTCTCCTCATGAGGAGATTGCGTCGTCGAATCCCTTTGGTCACGATGCAATTTTGGGGAATGATCACCCACAGCCTGGGTCGCCTTATATGTTGGAAAATGCTCCACCTGTTCAAATCAGAAAAAATCTCACTGCAAGTACTCGTCTACCATCTCTGTCCACCGTTCACCCATCGGAAGGGCGAATAGATTTTGCTAGAGGATTTGGTCTAGAAATTCCAGAAGAAGAGGAGCCGGCCGAAGAGGAGGTGCAGCAAGATGACAAACAGGATGAGTCCGACTGTGATGCTACTCAGGACATGGAATTAGATGAGGATGGTGAGCAGACAGATCATAGTGTCAGCCATCATGCGTCGTCTTCCCGGAGCAAGCATCACTCGAAACAAGCTTCTAAATTTTCAACCCATCTGTCACTTGGGTCGTTCGGAGGGAGTGATCTTGCTCCTTCAATCTTGCACAGGGCAGATCAGGGTAGCTTGGATGTACAGGAAGAAAAGGGAGCAAGCCACGTTGCCACAGATGACGTGGATGCTATCGGGGAATGGACTGCAACGGACTCATCCGATGATGGAGAGGTAAGATGAGCGATGCCTTGACTAATCTCTGCTCAATGCTTTTATCATCCAGAGTATTGGCGAGTGGTCCAATCCCTCTGACGAAGAAAGGGCTCGCAGTGCACGCATTGAGCGTAGATTGCGCCGTCGTGCTGCAAAGTTCAACCTTGACAAACCCAGGAGAATTCCCAATTTTCCTCGTCCGCCAGAAACCAGTGCACCATTCCCACCTTCACGGAAAGAAGATACGGCATCTAATTCCAGCGAAGATAATAACATTGTACTCGATCACCAGACACCCTACCTTTTGGTGGCACCTCCCTATTTTCTCTCCAGCTGTATCGTCTCAGGTATTGCCGTGTTCCGGGAGCGACTCGCTGCCTTACTTGACACATGATCCTGCTCGGGCCCATTCGCATAACCCTTCTGAAGAAGTTTACCCCACGACAACCGAAGCTTATCATCAGCAGCAACCTTCATTCGGCAAAGGCGATCTCAATCCTTCTGCAAAACCATTTGTGGCCCGTGCATCCATGATGTCGTCACCTATCAAAATTTCCCATGATCCTTCCCTGTCTCAACCTCTCAATGTCGCTGCGCCCATCTTTAAGCCTAGCAGTGAAGCTTTCATGTTCCATCCTCCGCCTAGTGTTCCTCAAATGCCTATTCCTGAATTCCCTAAATCATTGCCGCCACCTCCGAGAAATAAAGAGGAAAGTTCACCATTTTGGACCCAAGGGCGAGAGAAGAAACAAAGACGTGGATCGGCGACTTCGATGGAGGAAGGAGGTAACATGACTTCGTTCAAATTTCCCCGGGATGTGGACTCTCCTCGTGGTGCTGTTATGAAACGATCTACACATCCTGGATCTAACCAAGATTTACCAGCGGAGCCATCCACTCATGCAAGACTTTCTGCTGTTGCTCGGCCTCTGTATGTTGATAGTCCATCTGTTCCGTCTAGAGATCTTGTTTCATCTGAGGAAGAGGCGTTACAAGATAAGGATGTTGACGATAGTGATGATAGTGATGAAGATGGCGAACCTGAATTTTCTGCTACGAATTGTGTGCCTGTATCTTTGGATTTCAAACATCCCGTTGGATCCAACAACACAGTCCCAGCCGGGTTGTTCAAAGCCTTGGCCAACGAAGAACGAACGAGGAGGACAGTTAGATCGAGGCTCTGTTCTCCTGAAAATTTTGAACCGTTTAGGAAACCTTCGATGGATGACAATGACGTTCCTGCGATTTCATCGAGTCGTACTCAGAGGCGGACTACTACGTTTCGATCGCAGGACCGAGGAGGCTCAACTTCGGACGATGATGTATTTGGGACGAAGAATCGGTTTCATCATTCTCGTCGTCGTTCGTCACTTCCTGATAATTTGGCAGACTTGTCCTCGATATCACATGAACCTGCTCCTTCGGTAGACTTTACAACAAACAATATGGAGGTGCATCGGGTTGAGTATGTGGTTGAGGAGATTTTGGAGGCCAAGTTTGCTGAACTGAGAAAGGAGATTGCGCAAAGTGCTGCCAAGAATGGATCGGCGCTTCATCCGAGCACGGAAGCTCAGATTGCGGATGTCATTTCGTTGTTTAGGATGCAGTTGCAGGAATCGGCTGTGAGGGGTCTTGATGAAGATGCTCAGATGGACGCGAGGGGAGAGCTGGACTTTCAGCTTATCAGAGATATGTTGGAGGAAAGTCGGAAGGAATTGTTGGCTGTTGTTAGAACGGAGCTGTCGAGTCTTGTTGTGGGGAATGAGAATGGAGGGGTTGAGGGTGTGCGAAGGATGGTTGAAGGTCTTGGAAGTACTATCTGCGAACATATTTCCGAGTTGGTTGATCGACAAGAAGTTGTTGCGCATGCAACAGAAAGCGACGGTATCGTCGACAAGATAGTTGGCCTTCTTTCACCCATGATTTTATCTGCCAGGAGTGACCCAGTTGATTGCGATCTCCTCACGGATCGACTCGCACAAGCTGTCAAACCCCACATTACGCAGTTGATTGATTTAGCTTCGGACAAGAGAGAGACGGCTGGGCTTATCGTTCAGACTTTGTTACCCCTCCTCCCGCCTATGAAAGAGCCTGTTATTGACGTCGATGCGATTGCGTTACAGCTCATCGTGGAAATCAGAAAGCTGATTGAGCCGATCAATGCCTTTGAGATGGGGGCGCAAGTAGCGGATTTGGTTGTGGAACGACTAGAGTCGACGTTGCACAAGGTTGTCGATGTTGGGACGATTGTGAACAGGGTCAGTGAGTCGGTGGAAACGGTTCTTGAACCGTCACGAGTTTTGCCTGGTAGTTTGGAGAGGATGGTTGAGGCTCAGGAGAAGTTTGAGGTGACTCAGAAGGCGTTGGATGGGGATGTGAAGAAAATGATGGATTTGGTTGAAGGATTGCCCACGAAAGTGGATGTGGGTTTGGAAGGTGTGATAAGTGGACAAAAGGAGGTGTTGGACAAGTTGGAGGCGATGGTGGATAAACCGAATGAGAAGGATGAGGATGTGATGGAGATCAAGACGTTGGTAGAGGCGATGGTCGTGAACCAGAAAGAGGTAGCTGAGCATAGCGGCAAGGCTTTAGTATTGAATGAAGACATTTTGGCCAAGGTGAAAACTCTGCCAGAAACCATTGATACTACGTTCACGGCCTTGACAAACTTGGTGAAAACTCAAGACTCGGTGATTAAAGACCTTGAGGAATCACGAAAGGCCAATGTCGATTACCAAGTGCAGCTTGTCAAAGCGCGTAGTGCTCACGGTCAAGTTCGCGTGGAGAAGGAAGTCATGAATGAGAAGCTTGTAGCGGTCGAGGCTGAGTGTGAGCGGTTACGTGGACAGGTCAGAGATCTTGAGAAGATATCAGCGACAAAGGGTGTGGAGACGTCTGCGCTGGAGGCTAGGAATGCTGAGCTTCAAGAGGCGTTGTCGACGGCTTTGTCGCGGTTGCAAGCTACGGATGTGACTGCTCAGTCTAGTACGTATCGGATAGTGGATCTTGAGAAGTTGAATGTGGAGCTTGTGGGCTCGCGAGATGCTTTAGAGTCTCAGGTGTGTTGGTATTTTTGTTGTCATTTTTTTGAAATTGTGTTGAGGGATTTTGTGGTTGTCTAGATCACGAAGATGGAGATGGAGATGCAACTTGTGATTCGTGACAAGGAATCAGCCAATTGCGCATTTGAGACTTTACAGAAACAGTACGAGGAGCTTCAGGGACAGCAAACTCACTGGAACGAGTTACGGCAAGCCACCGAGAAGATTGACATGTTAGCGAATCTAATCGGACAAGCTGAAAACGAGGAATTGCAAGAGCTGCGTCGGTATCGTGAGCAAAGCCGAATGCTAGAAGTTGAGCATGGAGAGCTGCAGAAAAGGGTTGGAGAGCTGGAGAGTCATTTGAAGGCGAATGAGAAGAGTCTTGCGTCGACGAGACAGAGTTTAGCTCAGAGTCAGCAGAGGTTGGGAGAGTGGGAGCATCGGGGGAAGGAAACGGAGGGACAGTTGGAGATGGTTCAGAACAAGTTGGAGCGCGTTGAACAGATGCATGCACAATTGGAGGCGGATTATTCGATTGCCAAGTTGCAGCTGGATGAGTTTGAAGGAGAGGGGCGTGTTGCCAAGGTAATGTTTTTTTTGGCTGGTTTAGTTGTTTGTTGACGACATTGGATAGGATATTGAAAGTAGGATGCGAGAGACGATGAGTGCGTTGGAAAATAAGGTGCGGGTGTTACAGACGGAACTTGAGAAGAAGACGAACGTCAAGATGAGCGCCTCTGGTGTCGGCGGTGCTTTGACGACGACTACCCCAAGTTATTGCAATAATAATAATATCAATGGGTACAGTCATAGTCCGATACGTCCCGAATCGCGCGGGTCTACGATATACAGTCATCGGTCGATGACGCCCACGAGGAGAGTGGCAAGTTTTGCAGCGGGGAGTATGCCTTGTCAGCCGTCGGTTCGGGATTCAATGCACGCTCCTCATGGACCCGTGAAATACCCAAGTTTGAGCACTATGCATGCACCTACTGGACGATACCCATCGAATTTCGGATTGGGACGAGGAGGGAAGACGAGAGTCAGTAGTGTTCGACAACCTTCACCGACAGGAAGCGTCATTTCTAATGCTCCTACACTGGGTGAGGATGGGTGGTGGGAGTAGGTGGGCTCATGTTTCTTTTTATGTCTCATTAGTGATACCCCCCGCTTTCTAACCACTATTGGTTCATGACATGCACTGTACAGTTGAAATAATACGATTGGATCTAGGAGCAATGGGAAGTAAAAAATTACGCAATAATAGACAATTATGTAGGTGTACTAAGTTGTGGTCCAAAGAGCCAATTTGCAACGACCTGTGCAGCGGACCTTGGATCTGAGGGAAGACTTGAGAAAGAATGTGAGTCAGTAGAAAAGAGAGCAGATTGAGGACACATACTCGATTTTAGGCACCCAACGACCATCACGATGCTCGAAAAAAGTTTGAACATGTTGTGTACCTTGATCTTCCATTTTTCTACGCTGCTCACGTTGAGCCTCTTCTACAGCCATCTTGGCATCGGTCGCCCTGTTCATATCCTTGGAGGTGATAGCTTGAGTAAGGTCATACCATAATCTAATGATGACAAGGGAATATAAGAAGGATTGTGTGGGGAGGCAAATGAGGATAATTTTGCCTTCTCGACTCGTTGGGCTCCTGCTGTGACTCGGGAGGAACCCATTTGGGACAGGGGTTCTGGCCGTCCTTGGCTACGTCGAATAGAACGCGCTTTTGGCCGGTCTAGTGGGGGTGAGGGGAGAGACAGAGAAGATAATTTGCAGATGCAGACCTTTGCACTCTTGATCTCCATGGCTTGACTCCACTTGCCTGATATCTCACCAATATCAGACGAATCGCGTCGCACACGACCACTGATGGCATTATAGGTACCAGAAAAGAAACCCTAAAGGTGGACTTAGAGAGGGAAAGAGAGGGGGAGGCGAGGATACCTTGGTTTTGAAATCGAGATCGCAG
Source organism: Leucocoprinus sp. KB1807203 (assembly GCA_019327925.1). Lineage (NCBI taxonomy): Eukaryota > Fungi > Basidiomycota > Agaricomycetes > Agaricales > Agaricaceae > Leucocoprinus > Leucocoprinus sp. KB1807203. The sequence goes on along the minus strand of JAHTMQ010000220.1, from coordinate 74,337 downwards.
TACAAGCGGTTGTTGTCGTTCTTGGCTATGCAAGTATCGCCAAGTTCGAGGACCATCTTGCCAAAAAGAATACCGCGGGCATACATGTTAGGCATGGTGATGATGTATTCTGGAGGGTTGAGAGAGAGAGAGATGGTAAGGGGGAGTTGAGAGATGCTTACCGCCATCTTCGGGCCTTCCGAGAAGGGAAACGCGGTTCTCGCCTTCCATGGTGGTGGAGACACTGTTACCAAGGAATTTTGACTTGGGGCGGAGTTCGCCCAGGATGGAGACATAGTTCTCGGGGGAAGAGTAGAAAAAGGCGGAGACAGGGGGATGGTGGGAGACTGAAGTAGTGGGGATGAGTAGGAAGGGGGAAGGAGACGGAAGAGAACTTGCCCTGTTCGGCGATGTAAAAGCCCTGGGAGCCATCTGGATAGTCGTAGCGACAGCGGAAGAATTCGCCGAGGACAGGATTGTAGCTGCGAAAAAGTGAAGTCACACGCAGAGTGAAAGGGTGAAAAAGACGCACGGCTTCTTGACACCCTTGGGCTTAATGTGCCAGCCTGCGAGATAGTACTGGAGGACGCGAAGGAAACGCTCCTCCGGGTCGTTGCACTTTTCTGCACTGCGGAGCAAAGTGAGACTTGGGAAAGAAAAGGAGGAAAAGGAGGGACCCAAAGAGGAGATCGGGAAATGCCATGAAGTCGGTGATGCGCTCAAGCATGCTTCTGGGCTCGAGCACAAACGTGGGGAACGCCACCCGCGAGAGATCCATCCCGACTCTGCCGCGAACATGAGCGGGTACCCCGGATCAATCGCGACCACAACACCCACCTCAGCTGCGAGATCAGCGCCGCAACGACCGAGCCCTCCGACTCGTCGAGCACCGATGCATCGTCGGCGTCGGCATCGGACGGCGAGCGGGACGATAGCAGGAGCATGATGGCCAGCAGCAAACAATTTATTGATTACATAACTAGAACACAATCCGGCGAGGCCCCGCAGGCACCGGCACTTGCTCCCGGAAGAATGCGCCGTACACCGGGTGCTCCTTCTTGCGTACCTGCTGTGGGAATCGTCCGAGCTCTTTGCACTCGAAGCCCCCGGCCCGAAGCACCCCAGCGAGCTCCCCGGCCAGCCCCCGCTCATGCCTGTCGCCGGTGAATAACGTCACTGATTTCCCACGCTTTCCGCCTCGACCGGTGCGCCCGATCCGGTGGACATAGTCCTCGACGGTGAGGGGAAAGGTGTAGTTGACCACCGTCTCGACGTTCGGGATGTCCAATCCCCGGGCCGCCACATCCGTCGCGACCATCACCTGGGCATCTCCCTGCTTGAATCTGGCGAGCTCCTCGAGGCGATTGTGCTGCCCCATGTCGCCGTGCAGCTCACATACGCAGTAGCCCTGCTGCCGCAGCATCTGCCCTACACGCCACGCCTCTTTTTTGTACAGCACAAACACCAGTGTTCGGCTCTTCGGCGGCGTCTGCCTCAACGCTGCTAACAGACGTTCGCTAGGGTTAGGGTTAGTGTGATTCAAAACTCCTAACCACAGGCACATACTCCTTCTGCCGCGCATCGTCCAGCACCTCGACCACCTGTTCCACCCTTCGATTCGCCGTGAGATCCTCACTGCCCACTGTCACCCGCACGGCATCTCGCTGCAATGTGCTCGCCAATCGACGTACTCCTTCTGGCCATGTCGCACTGACTGGCCATAACATCAGCTCTCTTTCACACCACCTATGGAAATCACCCACACATCATTGTCTGCCGCTCCTTCTTCACTCCCTGCATGATCTTCCGTATGTCGTTCTCAAATCCCTTGTCCAACATCCGATCCGCTTCGTCCAGAACAACATAGTCAACCCTATCCTCATGAGCCAGACCTCCGTACCATTTCAGCTCCTTACTTACCCGCTCAGATTGCACGCCCCTTCCTCCATCAGATCCAATATTCGCCCGGGCGTGCCCACAACAATCCTCGTCTTTGTCTTTTGTCAGCTTCTTTATTTGGTCTTCCTTGCCTACACCCCCAAATACCGCCACACTACTAATTCCAACTTCCTTTCCCAGCTCCGACAACGTTTCGTGCGTCTGGATGGCCAATTCACGTGTCGGCGCAACAATCAGTACCGATATCCCCTTGGCTTCTTTCCCCATCAATCGAGCCAATGCTGGTATCCCAAATCCCAGAGTTTTCCCACTGTACCCTTAGTTAGTAAATCCTTAACACCCATTCATGTATTTTACCTTCCGGTCTCCGCAATCCCAACCACGTCTTGCCCTGCCATTGCATATGGCCATGTACATGCTTGAATAGGCGATGGTTCTTCAAAGTTGCAAAAGGCTCTTTGTAGTCCCTCGGGTACCTTGAGTTCCTCAAACTTCAAGATCGGCCTCTCGCACGCACCGCCCCCGGTCGTGATGCTGATGCCGTGCTTTTCTAGATACGCCTCCACTTCTGCCTCCCGTTTTGTTTTTTTTGTTTCTTTGTCTTTCCAAAGTCAATAGTTAAATAAGAAAGCAAGGGCAACTGACCCACCTTTTTCATCGCCCTCTTCCTTGGCACGCTTTCGCTTCTTTGATTTCGCTGTAGACGGTTTGTAATCGTGCATCCGGTCCATCCAAAAACACCCACTTTCAGAGTCCACGACCAAGGTCTTCTGCTCCTTCTTCTTTTTTCTCTTTTCTTCCTTGCGCTGGGCTTTGGTGTCGGGTTGCATCGATGTCAGAGAAATGGCGCCAGCAGAAAAAAAAGTGATGAGATCAAAAGTGATGCTGACCAACACAGTGGCTGATGTAATTGAGCAGTGGTCAGCAACGACGCCGAGCCCACACTATACTATCTTATCACTCTTGGCCGCAGGTAAGCAGACACGCATTCCGTGCACAGCCAAAACACTTATAACTACTCCGCCCCCTCTCAGGCGGTTCTCATGTTTTCTTTCCACCCCCTTTCTGCGCTGGCCGTTCTACTGACTCTCTGGGCTGCTGCTTCCCATGGTGCGTCTGTCTCCCTCTTTCTCTCCCGATTGCTCCCTCAAAATCCTGTTTTTCAGCCCATGCTCCAGTCTCTAGACCGCTCAAAAGAGTTGCTAATCCATCAACTCTCTCACTAGAAATCGTACCACGAGCTCCCGTTCCCCTCGAATCATCCGCACACCGCAGACGTCTGCCCTCCCCCCCTACCAACACCCTCCGCTATGATGATTCATTTCGCCTCATCCTTTCAGCCTTTGACGAGACTTTCTTTCTTCATCTCCAACCGAATCTCGATCTCATCCATCCAAAGGCAAGAATCAACTATTATGCCACCGATCCTGATGGTCGTTCCTTCATCACTCGCTCCGAGCCGCTCTTCCGTGAGGACGTGAGAGTATACTATGGTCATGTCGTCACTCCAGACCACTCTTTTACCAGAATGCGAGAGGACGCTGCGCGTATCATACCTGATAGGGTACATCCCTCTCATTTAGGCTGGGCCCGTCTTATGGTCCATAACCAAGGTGATGCAGACGCAGGTGTTGCACCCGAGTATGAGGGTGCCTTTTCTGTCCATGGCAATATATACCACATCATGACCATGCACAACTATCTGCGGACGAAGCACGAGCTTGACACCGAGCACATGGAGGTAGTGGATGTAGGGCTAGACTCAAACCTGGTCATATATCGTGAGTCGGATATGATGACTCCGGAAGAAGAGAATTTTGCGAGGACTGGTGTCAATTCCTCTTCAATCGCGGTTAGGATGGGGTGCGGACACGACCATTTGAACTACAATACGGATCCTTTGCAGAACCCTCTGCTGGTGAAATCTCCCCCACCTACTTCCAGGTGGTATGAAAATCCTCTAGGCCTACTCAGCAATGGATCATTGAATCCTCGAGATGATATTCCTTTGAACAGCATGACGAACAAGTATGTCAAACAGGATTTTGATTTCCCGTTTCTCACTTGCTATCCAAAGCTTCCGTGATTTCATCGGCCAGACTACTGGATGCCCAACATCTCAAAGAATCGTTCGTTTAAATTTTTTTTGATCAAGGCGGACATCGTGCTGATCATGACTAGGCCCTGATGGGAGTTGCTGCTGATTGCGAATACGTCACACTACTTGGATCCCAACAAAATGCCACTCGCCAGTTGCTCAACAGCTTTAATACGGCAAGTACATTATACAAGGTCGGTTCTGATCTCTCTCGAGTTGATTGTATCTGAAGTCTTGACAGAACACTTTCAATATCAGTTTGGGAATTCTGCACCTTGCAGTTCAGGATCGAGGGTAAGCTATTTTGATGACGCATCAGTAAGACACAAATAAAAAAATTTACAGATGTCCTGCAACTCCTGATTCTGCTGTCCCTTGGAATGTCGGCTGCGGAAATGTTACGCTGGAAGAACGTCTCTCGCTTTTTTCACAATGGAGAGGTCAACAAGGGAATGATAGTACAGCTCTGTGGCATTTGATGAGTGGTTGTCCGACTGGCACTGAAATTGGTATTGCTTGGCTCGGGACATTGTGAGTAGTTCAAATTGACCCTTTCATTCTCATATTGGCTCTTCTTTAGGTGCAACCAGAGAGCTTCCAGTAGTCAGCAAGGAGAATCTGTGTCGGGAACTGCCGTGTCTACATCTGGAAGAACAGAATGGCAAGTGGTAGCTCATGAGACAGGTCACAATTTTGGTGCCATTGTGAGGCTTTTCTCGTGTATTAAGCATGCGAATGACTGACATCGCTCTCCAGCATGACGTCAGTGTTCAGTGATCATATTATTGCATCTTATCAACTGAAACGTGCAGTGTACCTCGGATGGATGCGCAAATAACCCTCCGTGTTGCCCATTGAGCGCAAGTTCCTGCGATGCAGGGGGCCAATTCCTCATGTCTCCTGTTGCTCAAACGGGAGAACAAAATTTTTCGCCTTGCAGCATTGGTAATATATGTAAGTATTCATTCAGAGGATACTCGATCATGTTGCATTGACTCTGCACTTTCCCCTTTCAGGTACTTCAATGCGAGGAATTGAAGGCGCTCAAATTGACACCTCCTGCCTCATTGATGCAAATACTGATGTGCAGCTTGTCGGACTTCAGATGTGTGGAAATGGGATCGTGGAGCAAGGGGAAGACTGCGATCCAGGAACAGGAACGAATAGTACTTGTTGCGATTCTACCACTTGTAGATTCATCAATGGGGCTGTTTGTGACCCGTTGAGCAGCCAGTGTTGTACTGAACAGTGCACGTTCGCACCGAGTACACAAGTGTGTCGACCATCTAAAGATACTCTCTGTGATCAAGCGGAGATGTGTACGGGTAACTCGTCGGCTTGCCCTGCAGATCAAACTACACCCAATGGTTTGTTAATAAGCTTTTGCGTGTGTATTTGTATTGACTTGATTTTAGGTCAAAGTTGCGGAAGTGATGGACTTGCATGTGCAAGTGGCATCTGCACATCTGTATCACGTCAGTTTGAATTTCTTGTTCGTTTCCTCAGTAGTATGACCGTGAGCTCGTCCAGGTCAATGTCAGATGATCGGTGGTTCGATGGGATTGACACAAGCTTGTCCGAACCGGTCAGATAATAGTTGTCAAGTCTCCTGTCAGGATCCTACCGTGCAAAATCAATGTCGTATACTCTCAGCGGTTCTTGTCGACGGATCTCCATGTGGTTAGTGTTGAGTTGTCTCTACGTGGTTTATTTGCCGCTTAGTCACTTTCGGCTGCTAGGGCTTGGTGGCACCTGTCTAGGCGGGACATGTCAATCTGCAGGAGCTTTGGATACTGCAAAAGTATGATATCATTTTCGGGAGTGAAGATCATGACGAATGACACGATCTTTGATTAGGCTTGGTACACTCAGAATCTCCAGATTGCGATTCCAGTGACTGTCGTTGCTGGTGTCGTGGCGTTGCTTCTTTTGTGGGCGATTGTAAGGGGTGAGTAATGGTTTGCTGATTTTCTGGTTGTCCTGATGCTTATGCTTTTTATTGTAGCTGTCAAACGCTGCTGTTGTGGACGTAGGCGACCTGCAACGACGACATATGTTACGACAGCTCCGCCTGTGCCGTCTCAATATCGCCAAGGATTTTCAAATTATAATCGGAGCGCTCCAGGGTGTGTAGCTTTTGATCTTCTCAGAGTTTTGATTGAATTACGTTAAAAAGTGTGGTATATAGTCCCCTGCCTGAGCAACGATTACAATGGGGTCCACCACCTCAGCAACCAGTGAGGACGAACTGGGTAGACGATACACTTTATAATGGACCGAGAAACGGTTGAGGTTTTTGAGCTTTCCTCTGCCAATCTGCATGGAATGTTTGACTTTATATATGTAGATTGATTCTATCCGAGCACTGCATTAATTTATCAAGTACGTAGATACTGACATAATATTTGTCACGAGTGATCACATGAAAGGCAACCACGAGAAAGGCAACATGAAAGGCCCTGAACCAAACCGGCGCTAAAACTGTGATACGCTACTACTATTGATAAGAAATCTCAATGGGGCTCGGAATAATGAGAGACACATGTCATGAGTACCCTCAAAAGCTTCGATCAGATTTATGTTCCGAGATCAAACCTGTATCAAACCTGTTCAGGAGAATAAAAGAAAAGGGTAAAGGTTTTCTCAAGGCAGATTGATGGTGATGATGGTATAAATAGATGAAGAATGAAACAATGTCAAAAGGATTTGGCCGAAGTTTTTGCCAAGGTTTATTTTAAGCTATGAGGCCAGTCGGATGTAAACCACGTTATTTGTCATCGTCCTTCTTTTCGAAGCGTGGCTTGCGGCGCTTGTGCGGCTTCGAAGCTTCTAGATGGGTGTGGGGGTCTTTCTTGTGTATAGGGTAAGGGATTAGAATGAAGAGATTCAATAAATATAGGTATAGATCTAGCTGAAAGATGGAACGAATTCATTTTAGTTTGGAACGGCGATTGTTTCGCGCTGAATTTAGGAGACTACTTATTGGCTTGGACAAGCGATCATCATTCCTGCGGGCTTTCGGGAGAACGACGTTGCTTTTTCAGAAACTAAGACAACTCGGAGCCTGTGTACGTCAATCTGTCTTGGGGGACCCAGGTGTATATTTAATCTCCGATCTGGTATCTAGTTTTATATACTGTTGGCATAAAGAGCTGCGCGTGTTTCATACAAGGGCCAATTCCCGTATCCCCCCCGCCCCTTGTCGTATGCGTGTCCGTTGTGTTTAGAGTGCCTAGACGCACCAAGATTAATTAAAATGCTGCGCGGCCATAATTGGCGAATTTGGAAATCAATTTCTTTCTCCATGGCTTTGGCGGCGTTAGCGATACCGTTAGCGTTGCAGCGAGAAGTCAGCACCTATTTTAGTAATTTGGTTTGACCATTTTCGGGACACATTTACATTTTTGGGTCTTTTTCCATTTTTGATGACATCCATCACACTGTTGACGATCTTCTATCACATGGTCTGTTTGATGGTTGAAGCCAACTTGCCATCAAACTGCCAGTCAAGTAATCCCATGTTGATGGGAACTTGATTTCCTTGGCACCGTAGGGAATGTATTGGTATCCACAAGCACACAGCATTTACTGACTAACCTGTAGCTGGTGATTCTGATCTTAGATAGTAATGCATTCCAGTAATCTTAATCCTGGGAACCAACAGTCCCATCTAGCGAAATGATGGATGGATGTCTGGGCGGTTAGGAACATCAACCTGTTGGTTGACAAGGTGATCTGGACAGAAGCACAAGTCAGAGGGAAATTTCCCAATGATCAATCAGAGTGTCACTGAGTGGGAATTGACTTGGTTGACAGGTCCAACACTGATTGCCATTGATTGCCGGGGGCATTAGAGCAGTCAGCTAATAGGACCTTTTGTTATAGCCCTTCTATAAGAGGAATGAATTTCTTTCATCCAGCCATCATCATGGACATTTTCTTTCATCGTGGGCTTCTATCTTTGCGTAATTGCATGAGTGTAATACATCTCACAGCGCCGATCTATCTTGGAAAATAAAGATGATGCATCCAAGGCCTCTTACATGTGTTATTCGGCAGTAAATGATTACATTACCTTTTGGAATGGGACATCCGCTTACTCAGGTCCCTTCGAGTTTCACTCCCTCACAGATGTCTTTGATACCGCAGCCAGGTCTTGATATACGGACTATGATCATTGATTTACTACCTCCTCCTCCTAGCAAGACAATGTCATGTTATGTAGAGACCTGGTTTTAAGATACACAGGTATGAGCAAGCTCTGAAAACCATCGACTGTACTTTTCTGATAGTCTATACAAATACATCTATATAGTAGTCAATATCTCATTGATGGGTAACAGTGAAGGTAAGTGGTCATCAAACTCTATAATAATAAAACAAGGATATATTAGTCAATAACATAAATAAATTGTTTACCTCAAAAACAGTCGTCGTTGAGCTCCTTCCTACTACTGGGGGTTTATATGATAGTAAAGTACAAAATCAATAGAAGAATTATTTGTTCAGGCGATTGACTAGTATAGTAAGATTTACATCCTAATCAATCCTTGCTTGAACAACCAAATCTTGCACAGATATATCAACAATCAGCTAGTCTACCAAAGCATTGTCCTAGCGTTTTCATAGTCCAGTGTCATGTGCTGCTTAACAGTTGAATTGAACTTGAATTCATTTTATTTATAGTCATATCTGTTATGTAGATTCTCTTACTATTTATAGTTGTTCGTCATATAATTATAGCCATCATAATCAGCGCATGCGACAAGTCAGACCTCAAAACTAGAACTCACGTTCTCACAGAGTGTTCAAGATACTCCATGCTTAAGTGACTCGGTCAAAATTCATCTAACCTTACGGTACTTGCCTTCGCGCTACTCAGAGAACCCCCATAACTTTGCAATAATAGCCAAGGACGTAAGAACTGCCCCCAAACCTGCCTCTCGGAGTACAAACACCGATGCGCAAAGCCCTGTGCATACTGGGACCTGCCCTCTACTATTCCTTTTGTCTTACTTCTCCTGATTTTCTCCGTTTCTTTTCTTTCTTTCTTCTGTCCCCTTTTGAGTGTTTTGCGCAACCGGACTTGTTATATATTTAGTAGAGGTTCTGAGCCTCTGTAGACAGTAGACTACTGTAAACTGTGTATGTACACAGCACAATAAATTGTTAAAGTAAAAAAATGCTGCGGAGCCCCAAGTTACAATTTTGGGAAATAAAGAAAACATTGATGCCCATCGAAGTCGTGACGGAAAGGAAGCGTTTGCTCCTAGCCGTGGCAAGTCAAAGTGTCCTCCATGGCAGAGTAGCAACAAACGAAGCTAATGGGATACGCAGTAATAATAATTAGGTAGATGATTTCGGCACATTTACAGTAAAACGAACAGATATTACCTGAATAGGCTATGCGTCTAGAAAGTACTCTTTCTACTCGTCTGCGCCCTTCACATCACCGGCTCAAGTTAGCACCACAGCGTCATAAATCCGTTGTCAAGTTGCCAATCCCAAGATGACATTTGATAGTCAATTGTCAGTCCGGTCGCACTTTGATTCATCGTACCAGTGGGTGATGATAGGCAACAATAACGGCAAGGATGGGAAATAGATATTTTGAGACAGTAAGAACAATTTACAGAATGAGCTAAGGCGAATCAGACGTGGGACGCCGTTCAAGAACTCCGTCTACGATGCCGAATCTCACAGCCTCTTGAGCTAGACATTGTTAGCAGAATAAGATCAACAAAGACAACTGATACGATACCTGTCATATAATAATCTCTTTCCAGAGCTTTTTCTGCGGAACACTGGATCAGAGGGACAAAACACGCAACATTCATATTGAAACTAACCGAAACGTGCTAACCCCTCAGCTTCGCTTTCATCTGGCCGAGCGCAATGTCTTTGATAGATGCTTGTTAGGACTTGGCGGATGCGAAGAATCTCCTTCGCATGTATGGCGATATCGGAAGCCTGACCCGAGGCTCCGCCCGAGGGTTCTGTGCGAGAATATAAAGTATCATCCATAGACTCGAAAAAGGAAACGGACGGTGAAGCATGATGCTCGCATTTGGCAGACAATGACGTTTGCCCTTTTCACCAGCAGCCAAAAGAAGTGAGCCCATCGATGCTGCGAGACCGATGGTATAAGTGTGAATTGGCGAAGAGACATACTGGTTTTAGAGAAGGCCATATTCATGAGAGGTCTTGTTTAATGTGGGATAGCATACCTGCATCTGAAATGACAAGATCAAGTTAAATAAATACAAGCTCGACTAAACGCACGGTATCATAGATTGCGAGTCCGGCGGTAACACTGCCTCCTGGAGAGTTTATGTACAGATGAATTGGTTTTGAGGAATCCTCAGCTTCTAAGAAGAGTATCTGGGCGACAGTGAGGGTAGCATCTGCGTCCCTTATCTAGGAAATTGAGTACGAAGTCTGGCAGACCGGCGGAAAAAGCCATACTGGACCGTGCAGCATGATCACTCTCTCTCGAAGCAAACGCGAAAATATATCATATGACCTTTCCCCTCTTCCCTAGAATGCGTATTGTTAGTTAACTACTCTCCTTTCATGCAGTCACTTACAGTCTGCTCGATGACAATAGGGACGAGGTTAGCTGAAGGAGAATCTGCCCATCTTTCTCGAGACTCCGCCGAAGAGAGGAATGCCAAAGGATGATATGATCGAATCGATTTTCTGAGGACAGAACGTGATATCGAGTGAAGGCGGGTGCAGAACATTACGAGAAAGCCGAGGCGGAGGGAAAGTGACTTGAATCTCGTGACGAACACGTCAACAATGGTCAACAGTGGAAAGTTCGTTAGGATTTTCTAGCTCCAATCACAATCCGGTGCTTCAGCGAGGAAAATGGATGGTGAACACCAAACAAATAGATCCACCGAGGCGCCCATGGATTTCGAGTGGACAAATCGACCAAGTGGCCTGCCTGCCTGGTCAAGAGACAATCCAAATACACCACGCAAACGTGAGTTCAAGCCATGGGCAACACTCTGCAGGCACTCAAGTGTACATAGGTCCAATTGACGAAATTAACTCGCCCCAACCCGTGCTTCACACGCCTCAGTCACCGATTTTTGGTTCAAACCAAAATACCCCATTCATCTTTCAGTTTAACCAATCCCCTTCAACACCCCAATCATATCCACGGACGTCGGATTCTATGGAAATATCACCACAAGAGGAGTCAAGAGATGTTGATATGGGGGAATCTATCTCTCTCATCTCTCTCAAGATAGATGCAGACTCCGATGAAAAAGAGAACGAGAGACAGATTGTGCCTGGTGCTCTGAAGCGCGTGCATGGTCAGCGGCGTAGACGTCATATGTCCAAATCCTCGCAGTCATGCCAAAAGCTAGCAGATACAGACCAAGGTTCTGATTCCGGTAGCGACATGGATGACCATATCACGCCTGTAACACAGAACACAGCAAATCATTATACTCTCAACATGCCAGTCTCACCCGCAGTTACTTCGGAAACACCGTATATTCTACTTGGGTAAGATGACTTGAGTCAACTATGTTACGGAGACTGAAGCGCCAGTCATAGATATCTGCAGTTTTTCTTCAACCTTTCATTGGTTTTATTGTTTCTGTATCTCATCCTCCAATTCATCATCACGATACAGCGAGACGTTCGGCAGAGGATATTAGAGTATTCTCAGGGTGAGGAATCAAGCTAATCATGAATTTATAGTTAACCATAACCATGAGGTCAGATATTGTGGAAGGAATAGCCATGTGTTCTCTTCAATATCGGAATAATCTGTGTGAAGTTAATGCAATCCCTGCTATGATTCATCAATGTGCCAAGTGGGAGATGTGTATGAACCGTGATCCAGCTGCAGTCGGCAGGGCAAAAGTCAGTGCCGAGCTTATCGCGGAAGTTGTGAACGGGTTTGTTGAGCCGATCAGTTGGAAAACTTTGGTGAGCATGAAAGGGTCCAGTGCGTTACTCAAAATAACGACATTCCTCAGATTTTCACTCTCAGTTCTCTGGCATTCTTAACAATTTTCGTAAACGCTCTCCTGTCCCTGTATCGCGCACGGCATCAGCCCATCAATGAAACGCCACCACCCAGTCAACCGTACCCAATTGTTACTGGAGCCTCGTTCGCTCACCACTATCCTTCCTATCGTCCTCCGCCCAGAAGATGGTCTCGTGCTCAGCCCGATGGTAATGTCAAGGCACCGACACGCCGGCGCAAACTCGAAGGTGGAAACTCAGAGAAAATTACATGACGTTCGCAGTCAGGTTCATTTCCCACGTGCTTGCTTGTTGCTCAAGTTGAAGTGGTTTCTTGATTCGCATTCATGTATAACGTGGCCTCGTGTGGGTCTTGGCAGTGTTACAGATGCTTAATTGTTCCCGAAGACTGCAGATTCACAATTCATTTGTCTAGTGGGTTTTTGCCGCGTTCCCCATTCGGCAGCAATTACAGAGGTATCTTCATTACCATCTCCTGTTAATTCCGACAACTATTGTGGTGTTTGCATATTCTTCATCGAGCTTTCCAAACTGGAAAGCCTGCCAATCTGCCGGGACAGATCCATTTCGTGATGCTGAGTGATCGGTACTATGATACCATGAGCTTCACTCCTTCAAGCATTCCATCTCTTATAGAAACTACTTTATACAGCCCAACATGAAGCTCGAGATAACATGTTTCTCACAACAAAAGCCCTCGACACTCCTCTTCCACTACGGATGTGGACACAATCTTGAACGTAGAATTTTTCAATCAGGTTAGTCTAATGAAATCCCTACCTTGACCCCCGTACAAATCAGGCTTTACTTGGTCATGAGAGCCCAGTATCAGTGTGATGAAAGGTTTCGTGAACTAGTAGGATGACTGCTTCAAGACAGCTCTTGTGATACCGATTCTCTTTGACAGGATTCCAACACGGTAACACTTCTACTTCGTAGTCACGGGTTAGCAACCGGATGGTGGCTTCAGTGAGACGGCAGTTGCGGCAGGAGACCGACACTAGCTCTTGTGACGTCCGACTGTCACAGCTCATGTTAAGCCACTCAGATCCTGAATCCCGATGCTGTCACACGTGCCTCCGAGCATCGGAAGGCTAATGTACTGACGGCGATCCACCGGTGTGGCTGTGAGGTGCCGTCATATCACAATGTTATTCAGGCATATCTGAAAATGGAAGATATCAGCTTCTAGGCAGTTGTAGTGTATGTCCACCCACTAAAATGTGCTATGACATGCTTCTTGATATCAGGCGGTTCATTTGTTATAGGAATTAATGAGTCATAGAAGAACCTGCTTGGACCCTCTGATGTTTGTATGTTCTAAAAAAACATCATGTTATTTTGTAAGTGACCCATTTGTCCTCAATCTAGTTTAGTCCTTGTTAGGCTTGAATAAGGAATAGTTACCGACCTAAGAAGGGTCTAGGCTGACGGAGTATTGATAGGGCCCTCCCATCAACACACACGTCACGACTAATCATGGATAATTCTTTATGTGGGGTCAACGACATGATCCGAATATGGACGGTATCCTACTTCCATTTTAACTCCATATCTCAAAAATCTGCCGCCAAATATCTACATTTTGAGGAGCTCCGAGCTCGACATTGTTTATGTAAGCGCGGGTATCAGTTACCCGGTCCTTTCCCATTTTCAGGGGCCCTATTTTAGTGAATTTCAAATCTCTTCAAGGTTCGGATAAATTCTTGTGAGGTCAGCCCCAAAGATCATATCGAATTTCTGACACTTCGGCACAGATTATCCCCATCATATGGACAATCTGGTCTCACTTTCTTGAATTGCTATCAAGACCTTTCTTTATATTACATGCGAACAACGAAACCCCTGAGATGAAATGTCTTCATGGACAATAAGGTATATGGCCCTCGCAAAAAATAAAGCAAGCATCCGAAAAGAGAGCAGACTAGTATTTGACCAGTTAAGAGATGGGGATAACGTCATTTCTTGGTAGTACCAGTAGCCTTCGCTTCTTCAGCTTTCTAAAAAAATCAGAATGATAAACCAGGATTTTGATGATAGAATGATGGATGTTTACTTTCTGTTTTGCCCTCAAGATCTCGGCATCTCTATAAGACGTATCTTAGCTACGTGTCTAGGGAGATGAAGGACTGGATAACTACTCACGCCTCCTTTCGCTTTGCCAATGTCGTATTACTTTCTTTGGGCTTCTTTGCATGGGCTGCGACCTTCTTTTGTGAACGAATGCGATCAAGTTCACGTTGGTTGCCTCCTGTGATAACGTTGTGCAAGGAATTCGTGTTACGATTCGTCAAACGAGTAACTTGAAGGAGTGAAAGAACTCACGAGTCATCGTGAATATTGCCTATCCACTGACGTGTTGTCTCGTTTTGGAACTGAATTTGGGAAGGGCAGTTATCCACGTTGTTGAATCCGAGCGGCGATTGTATCGGAGTTTCAGAAAATGGTGTTCGTACACAACAGCATTGATTCAGGTGGTGGTGGTGGTGAGACAATTAATCTATTGAGGTACAAGTTAGCACTTTTATAGCTTAGCCAATGGTGTTTCATGAAGCCAGAGCAGTATCTGAAGTCACTGACGGCGTTATCGAAGTGGAAATCTGAAATCGTTTCATGGCGAGATGTAACGTCACAAAGAAATTAGGGCTTTTGAAATGCCGTTTAGTGCGAATAATGGTCATTGCAGTGTTAGGCAGATGACTAAAACCTACATTCTGAACACGCCACGCTGTTGAATCGCAAAATAGGAGAGACAGGTTTGGTTCGCTTACGTTCACTGTGAAGGCTTGAACTCACCAGAATGAAGCCGGAAACCTCCCTTTTGCCTTCTGATCCTCGAAGTCAAAGGGATTTGGAGGCTGTTACTCTCCTTGTCTTAAGCTTATCATAGTTCGTAATGCAGAAGAAAAGACCTCCAGCAGAGGTCATTTGATTTTCAATCGACTATAATAAAAATAAACTATTTCCTGGCCTAAGTCGGCTGCTATCCAGATCTCCTTAATACCGATGAATGACCAAGCAAGCTTGAATTCGGATGGCGATTTGATGGAAGGTCGACGTTTTCCATACCCGAACATGCGGTAATAATCTCTGGGCGTGTCTATTCGCGCAAAGAACTAGTTGATTCTCGGGGGTAATTAGTAGTTGCTGGGTGTCAACATCTAGAAATAGCATTCGAACCTTGATAAGAGTATCTTAATAGGTGAGCTCTGATTCTGAACTGAGTCAGTGAAGCGTGACATTCTGAGTTTTCTTCTCATGTGTAATTGATGAGCTAGTATAAATTTGAGACATAGTTATCCCCTTTAAGTCTTCTCAAGTGTAGCATCATCACAGATGATGTCGGAATAAGGTCCAGTCATTGCGAGTATAGCGCTGATCTGAACTCTCAGTGCGGATGGACGGGAAACTTGGGGATGAAACAATCGAGAGTAGGTGGGGTATACGAGCTGCTACCATTATACTTGTAGTTGCTGGGACGGTGATGGTAAATTGGGCATAATGGTATCAACAACATGGCAATTTGGAAGACCTGCGGCGGTCTGAAAGCTGTCACCGTAGTTGATTGATCAGGGAAGCCACGTTGCACCCATCTAGTACTCAATAACATCGGTTTCTGGCGTCGATATCTGTCCCCTAACCTGCTGGAAATCTGGAAAAAGAAATGGCTAAATTTTCTCAGCCAGAAGGAATGTGTCAGATATCAAGGCAAGGTTGTTTAGTGAACCACCGACAGCGGTATCCAGCTTGTAGACACGGCCCACAACAAAACGCGAGCGCAAGGCACCGTCTGCTTTTTGCCTGGGCGGAAACCATAAAGATGAATATTGAGATCCTATTTCATGGGTATTTATGAGGGCGCCATTGGTATGCAAAGGGGCTGGATGTAATACATTGGTGAGGAAGGTCACATGTGAATCTGTCACACCGACGTATCAACAAACGAACAAGTCTGAGAGCTAAACAGAGGTGACTTGTGAGTAGTCATAACGAGACCGGGCTGAACGGAAGGGGAAGCAGGAGCTTTGCGAGAGTAATACAGTGACGGTGCCGTCCAATTACAGTTAAACTAGACGCACCCTCGATTTGATCGCGTTGAAGTTGGGAAGGACCATGACTTATATCATCCTGACTCGATCACGATGTGCCTGAGAGGATAAGATTGACCTAGAAATATGACGTAAGCCTGTGTGGCCGCCGATGGATCTGATTCTTCCCCAGAACCGGAGGAAGACCAAAGACATCCGAGATCTCGAATCGGGCAAGATGTTGTCATGCGTGTCAGAAGCCTCAATATAGCGCCTCGGCAATCTGCGATCACATGGGCCTGCACTGGAAGTCCCAGTGTCAACATTGTCAGGACACGCAAGATGAGAGGTTCTGGAGGCGATCCGAGGTAGCAGACCGGAGAGGTGGTGGATGCCGAATAGACTCTTGGAGGAGAAGAGAGAGAAGATCTGCCTGGCGATAGACAAGTGGGCGGATTGCAACAGGGCACGCGGAGAAGCAGAACAGCCTCCATCTTGATCTTTACCGTTTTTGGAATTCATGTCTCAAGAGAGATCCGATCTCGCAAGCCACCTTGATCGCCATTTCTTGGGCCCTGATTCCGCCATTATTATATATATCAAGACGCCGCTTTGCATAATAATTCTTTTCGCCCTCCTCTCTCCTTACCCCCCGTGCTTGGCTGAATCCCATGGCCCATAGACACCCCCCCAGACAGCCAGACCGCGATGTCCGTATGCATGACCCGCCTCCGTCTGCTGTCCATTCCCACCTGATTCCACACTCTCATCCTCATTCCCAGCCCCCCCATCTCAACGGTGTTACCCCTATGCCCCCAACACCCATGTTATCCAATGGTGCTGCTCACCCAATTCCCATCTCTCCGACAGTTGCTCTCAATGCTGCTCCTAATGGTGCATTACCTGCACCGCCAACCCTGGTGCACAAACTCGCGGTAGCAAATGAACAGACCTGGCTCTTGATCGGTATGTGGGGATGTTCTGCTCGGTCTTCTGTCCGGATATTTATCCTGATCTAGGAGGGGTTGCCGAGCAAATGGGTGACTTGGAACATGCTCTCTCTGCTTATGAAAATGCCCTGCGGCACAACCCGATGTCCCTTTCTGGCCTTACACAGGTCGCTGGCATTGCTCGGATCAAGGAGAACTATCCCAAGGTAAGTCGTAATTTCGATCTCCTCTTAAATCTGGTCGTCCCGGGTATTTTCGGGTCTCCGCGGACAACTGCCCTTTTTTCTTGACAAGATCTCATAATGATGTAATAACTATTTCAGGCTATCGATTACTTCCAGCGTGTCCTCTCTCTTCACGAAGACAACGGCGAGGTCTGGGGTGCGCTTGGTACGTCCATCTCCTCCCAACTAATCGCCACTTCATTTATCATTACAATCAAGGACATTGTTACCTCATGCAGGATGACCTTCAAAAGGCCTACTCCGCCTACCAACAAGCTCTTTATCTACTTCCCGACCCCAAGGTATTTTGCCTTTTCCATACTCCCCCCTTCGACTCACATGTCTCATAGAATGATCCGAAGCTCTGGTATGGTATAGGTATCCTCTACGACCGATACGGTTCTCTCGATCACGCCGAGGAGGCCTTTTCCTCCGTTCTTCGCATGGACAAAAGTAAGATTTGCCTTTTCATTTTCTGCCAGGTCATACTGACCACAATCAAGACTTTGACAAGGCCAATGAAATCCTTTTCCGCCTTGGTATCATCTATAAGCAGCAAGCTAAATACGAAGAGTCTCTGGCTTGCTTTGATCGTATCCTTCACAACCCTCCCAGCCCCCTCGTCCATGCTGATATCTGGTTCCAAATTGGGCACGTTTATGAACAGCAAAAGGATGTAAGTTGTTCTATCCTGACACTGTCATACGTTCTCATATGTCACAGCACTGTCGAGCCAAAGATGCCTATGAGCGCGTCGTAGCTGATAATCCTACTCATGCCAAGGTCTTGCAACAGCTTGGTTGGCTATACCACCAAGATGGATCCAACTTCCAAAATCAGGAATCCGCTATCACATACCTCACTAAGAGTCTGGAGGCTGGTCAGTTATCATCTTGTAATTCTCTTCCTTCCTTATTTACTTTATTTTTCAGATCCTTCGGATGCTCAGAGCTGGTACCTCCTGGGTCGTGCCTACATGGCGGGTCAAAAGTACAACAAGGCATATGAAGCTTATCAGCAGGCTGTGTATCGGGATGGTCGCAATCCTACTTTCTGGTGTTCGATCGGTGTCCTTTACTTCCAGATCAATCAATTTCGAGATGCGCTTGACGCCTACTCTCGTGCTATCCGCATCAATCCCTATATCCCTGAAGTCTGGTTTGATCTCGGCAGTCTCTATGAGAGCTGCAACAATCAAATTACTGACGCTATTGATGCTTATGCTCGTGCTGCAGAACTTGATCCTAACAATGTTGCCATCACACAGCGTCTTCAGCTTCTCCGAACTGCACAGCATACTGGTGGACAGCTTCCTGTAGCTCCTGGACCTCAGGATGTTCATCCAACTGCTTATGCTACTTCCATTGTGCCTCCGCTCTCCCTCGGTGGGGGCGCTCCCCCTGTTTTACAATCGAGTTCTCATCGGCCTGTCTTCAACGCGGATGCTCGTGGCCCGAATGAAATTGCATTACCTCCGCCCTCTCAGGTAGGAAACGGTCGTACATCTCCTCCTTTCCGTGGTGGACCTCCACCTCCGGTCGTCCTTGACGAAGCTCGCCATCCGCAATCACAGAATCCTTTGGCTCCAATGGACGTGGATCGTCCGCCCAATCCACGTGAGTATCCGCCTCACCCTCACCCTCGTCCTCAGCCAGGTGGTCAGGGTCCTCTACCTCAACAGATGGGACTTCCTGGTGACGATGTCCGTGGCGTGCATCTTGCAGATTCTTATGCTAATCGTGGTCAACGCCCACCTTCTCGTCCCACCTCTCCTGCCCATCCCTCTCGTCGTTCTCCTCCTAGCTTTCAGTATCCTTCCCGTCCTGTCGGTCCTGCCCAACCGAATTCTGGCCCTCTCCACAGGTCCCCAAGAACATACCCCCCATTATCACATGAATCCCATCGTTCTCTGGACCGTGAGATGTATGATAGGCGTGCTCCTGATCCTCGTGAGTGGGAACAGGAACGCATGAATGAGCGGCGTAGTCGGCCTTCTGAGTCACAGCATCCTGGTTCATTCTATCCTCCACGTTCACCTGCAACAAACATAGCGCATCCAAATAGCCCTCTTGAGTCTTCACCTCGCTTACAGCAAGCTCGATATTGGGATGCTAAACTTCCAACTACTGGACCAGCGCATGGCAGACCAATTTCTCCGCCCATGCTTCCCAATGAGATGACTTCCTCAAACCGTCGATACGACCCACGATACGATGTACGGGACATGCGAGAATATGAACAAGATCAGCGGAATGACCGCCCATTCACAGGGTCTCCAGAGGGGACACGTGCTCAAGTGAGGAATTCCGTATCTCTGTTTCCTCCTGGTACTCGTGAATCTCAAAGTCCTCATCTTTCCTCCTTGGATGTCAAAGGAAGACAACAACGAAGGGCTCGCGGAGATTCTCTTGTCTCCCAGCCGCAGCCGCCGCCGCCCCCACCTCAACCATTGGCGCCCTCGATGCAAGATCAAAGTAAGGGCAGAGACCGCGACAAGCGCAAGCCTCGAACCGTCATGTCTAAGAAAAAAGATGAACCTGGCATGGAGACACCAAAGATGTACGTGAGCGATCGGTCGAAAGGCGCGCCTTATAAGGGACCCAATTCACCTGAACCTGTTAGCTCAAATGGGTCATCGCGATCATTTCAGCCGTCGCCTACAACAACAGGTGCTCGTCCTCCGCCTCGTGTCGTCGATGAAGATTATGATGGCGTTGCTGATGCATTGATAGGTCTCGCAGGAGGGAGTGGATATCGCGGAGGCGCTGAGGGTTCTCAATCAGGTGAAGGACTCGGCCACTCTCCAGCTGTGTCCGTTGGTAGTCGCCACAGTGACCCTTCTCCACGCCCGCCCGTGCTTCACAGAAACTCCGTTTCATCAACCCGTAGTCACGCTTCGCCATCCGATTCAAGTGCCTCTCTCAAGAGGGCACCTAGTCCTACTCCCGAAGAACCAGAAAGTAAGCGATCTCGGGTGGAAGTTTCCAAGCGACGACCATCACCCAACGGACGGCGAACGCCTTTGTCTAGACCCTCGCCAATTCCTTTTAGAACTCATTCAGTGACATCTCGTTCACCCGAAGCACGACAAGCGCATGATACCTATCCTCCAAGTCCTCCTCTGCCTTCTGTTCTCCCACCCCATCCACGACCGGTCGGAGCAGGATCAATTTCGAACCCAATGATGCCTCTCCCTCCTATCACTACACTATCGTCGCCTTCAACCATAGGATCTCCTCGAGATGATAGGATGCAGGTGGATGAGGCTCGTTCTGTAACACCGCCCTCGAGGAGTGGGAAGTTAACTGACGTCGTTCATTCTTCAGTGTCGAATCCGCGGTCGCCACTTGTAAAGCACTCGCCCTCACCAAAGTCGGACAAGAAGGAGGCTTGAAAAGTGGACAGATTTTTTTCCTCGCTCCCTCACTTTCTCGGCTGTTTGTCGTTTAGCCGTGCTCCTCACTTTCTTTCATCTTACCTATGAGTTTTTTTTCTCCATGAATTATATGCAAAAAACCTAGTATTCAAAATCAAAATTAGTTTATCTAGGGTCTTATGTTACAGTGTATACAGATTTCTGCAATGACAATGAAACTATCCATTCCATTAGACGACAGGACTGGTTGAAGAAGTACAATTGTAGACTTCCAATTTGTATGGGCTAGCTGTTCTGAAACCTTCGAACTGTGTTAGGGAAGTATGTGAGTCATGATCACGTGCAAGAGGAGAATTCTGTATACCGCAACAAGCAGGTGCCAAGACACAGTGGGTGAGATACATAGCGGTAGCCTACTGACAACACTCGAGCTTCAGGGGAGGTCGGCTGGAGTTTTTCCGAGTTGGTGTGAATGTGACGTGCAAGAGGATGGGCACGAGGATTGGAGTGAATAATAATCACGGCTTTAAGCAATTGCCACGTACATATGCTCTCGTAGTTGGTCCTGCATTCTCGAATGGGTGCGCATCCGAAATGAGCATCTACCATTCCATGCTACGTAGAGGGTTGAAAGCTATTTTTGTCTGCTTGCTGAAGCCGACTTCGATATGCAACGAGGACTGCGAGAATCATCTCTACACCCAGCCATCCCCATGCTGCAATGCGATGTTTATTACCAAACTGGAGGTATGTTAGCCACTAATGCAGTAAATTGAGGAAGCAATGTAATTTTCTTAGAGTTATATCTCCCGCCAATTGTTGTACTTGATTTGGAAGTTAAATTGTTGAATAAACAGACTTGACTTACCCTTCCCTGATCACAAGTCCTTAACTGAAGAGATTCTACGATAATGTGTAACAAGCGTCAATAGTCAGGTATCGTTTTGTAGTTGATCATAGGGATGTTAGGAAGTTCTGATGAAGATAGAATGGGAAATTCCCCTCGGCGGTGGGGGAAGGTATAACTCAAGAACGGATAAGAGAAGCGGAACTGGAGAGGGTTCGGTATTCTGATCTAGTAACTTCAATTTCGAGCTATTTGCGAAGTTTGATTCTCCTCAAATGGGGCAGCTTCATTTCATAAGTCGAGGAGGAGCCTTTTGTGACGAATTTGATAAAGAGCAGTTTAGCTTTCGATCACGCAATAGGCCGGTGGGTCATGAAGCATGGTGACTCGGACTTGGTTAATATAGGTCAGAAGGTGTCATAGGCTTCTGGAAGCTCGTTTCGAAGTAGCGGAGATACCTGCTCAGGGAATGAAGTGGCTTGACCGTTGAGAGAGACTTAGGGGTCTGGCATAAGATGACTAGGTTAGGTGTATACCCCTTAAGTGGTTCTGGCAGCCAACGTCACGTCTGCCTATCGAGCCTGATGAAGTCACCGAAAACCATGTAGCTGCCGTCAACTGCTGCCATCGAAACGAAAATGCTGTGGCTATGCCCACGTTAAAATTACCTGAAGGCGGGAACTCTATTCTACTCGCTTAACTGCAAACATCACTTCCTGTATGTCTCGTAAAAGTGCAGCAATATACACTTATCAAACTACAAAGTCGGACTGCAATCAGTTAATATCTGATACGTGGATTTGATGATGTCAATTGAAGCTATGGTAAGCGATGTGACGATGTGGGGTTTGGAGGTGCTTGCTTTGTCACGTACTGATGACCTACTGATGATGTATGATTGATATCCGTGTCGTTACAATGTATCTATGCACGACAACAGTGTGAGACCATGAGCGCCTGATCTTGTGGAGCTGTCGCTGGTGATAGAATTCAGAATAACATAGACTGCCAGGTGGTTTGGTTCGAGTTGGTTCTTTGATTTGGACAAGGGTAAGGATATTTTAATCTTTGATGCAAAAATTGCATTGTGTTAGCAAGTTCGCCTATTGCCAATCTGCCAAACTCGCATGATCACATACATCGAACACACACTCTGGTTAGGGGATTTTGAACATAGGTGTTATGATCCCACGTTCATTGGATATATGAAGTCGGAGGGTCTGATCTCGGTTAGTATAGATTGAGTGTCTGTTTGATCACGATAGGCATCGGCACATGTTGTGATAGGATATCCCAGAATAGGTTTGGTGTGCTCACCGCCGTTCGCCGCGATCTATGACAAGTGGGTTCTTTGGGCTCCCTTAATGGAAGCTCCTGTTATCATCCTATTCAATGGACTTCCCAACGTGAGAACTGTTCCCGCATGCATTCTGAAGCAGAAAGAAAACAGGAGCTCATGGCAATATCTAGATCATCACATCTCAGGTTACTTGATAAGGGATGTACCATTGTTGATCGCCAACCGGGTCCCTGGCACAAGGAAATGAAGCTACCGTCATGTGCAAGTCTCCAGTGACTGGGAAGGTTCTATTTCATTGAGTTGATCCCACGGGACCAGTGCCCTTAGGCCTGAATGACTGAGGTCGCAAATAAATTTACATGTTCCTCAAATGGAGATAATCTCTGTTTGGATTTAGTGTAGTTGTCGAAAGCTGTTAGCATTTCTTGAGCGGCTATGCGCATGCCCTTGGTAATCAGTCGTGGAGATCTTACACTTTCTATAGGGATTGATAGAAGCTGTCAGCAGAGGGTGGAGTTACTATGGAGCTTTTAGTAGGAAGTGGACTTTGGCGGTCGAGCGCAAGGAGATGCTTTGCATGTAATTTCGGTAATTAAGGGGTTGAATCTATGTAACCCTCAGATAATGGAACATCAAGTTCTAGCGTGGGAATGTAAGTTTAACCTCCCGTTTTAAATCACTTCGGGTGAGAATGCCGCGGTGCATAATATAAAGGGGGTGCAAGTAAGTCTTGAATGATCAAAAGGTCAAATTGAGTCAATGGATAGTTTAAAGATCAGGGAGTAGGATGGAAGCATTCCACGTGCGCATCACTGGTCGAGGGAAGAGCGGGAAGCTGGGGCGGAAGGCTGAGAGGGTAATTTATTAGAGCTCTCTTGCAGTAATACGTGTGCTGGAGCCGAAGCAGCAAACCACAAGCTTGGTGCTAGGCTGTAGAAAGAAGCATGGGATGGAAGCACATCGTTGAATGCGGATCTTCCATACATGGGTGAAGGGTATCCCAGCGGCGAGAAGAACCCAAAAATGTCGAGAAAGAATAAAATCCAGAGGCCATTGAATGAGAACAGCATTTGAAGTTTCTGATAGATCTTGGCAGTAACCGCGTCAAGTGATTGGTTGCATATAGATGTTAGGTCTCAATAACTGATATTGTAGGCCCCATGGTCTGGTCTCGCCGAATCAGTTGCCCGAGAAGGGGTCGGAGGAACAAGCATAGAGAGTTTGGACTAGGCACTGACAATTGGCAAGCAAGTTGATGAATCGTGTTCGTGCTTGAAATGTTTTCTGATCTTTTGATTCTCTGATTCGCAAAGATATGAAGCGGGACGATGGGCCACTATGGGATGATTGTAGGGTAAGTGACTGCTCTGTACCTTCTGCCTTCTGGGGCTTACAAACTCGTCGAAACCGCATTCAGAAGAACGGAAGGTTCTTTACAGTTCACCGGGACGTCGTGACAAGAAATTAGCCGCACCATGACCAACGTCGGAAGGAAGTCATATGGGGTCCCATGGGCCACAAATGTGAGGCACAGATCATGAAGTGCGTGCATCAGGTAGAAGGCAGTGGCACCTTGTTTCCTGCACGAGTCTCATAGAAGACATCGTGAGCGAACACAGACAGTGCATGTTCTAGGCCTGGGTCAGGCATGGTTATACAGTAAGAGATCGAGTTTCCTAGTACCATTTATTGAAGATTGTGTCATTCTTGTGCCCGGTGGTGGTACGAATTCCTCGGTAATGAATCACATCATGACATAACCTTGAACAGTCTTTTATGTACTTCAACGCGTAGATCAAATTGATAAAAAGGGTTCAATCGGTCTCATAAATCTATCAAAGGGGTGTCGCATACGTCATAAATTACAGTATGCTATTACTCCACTACATTCGCGGTTTGCATTGAGCTGGGTTTGAGATGAACCAGGAAGCAACTGAGATAAAATCAATGTAACCGATATAGAAAACAGCGAGGAAGCCGCCAGTCAACGGGCCTGTTATAGTCTTCATGGTGCCCAGAAGCACACCTAGTTTATTGCAATTTGCTCTTGCGCGTAGTTAGGGTTGGAAGTCAACAGCAGGTAGAAGCCATGATGCACACAATCCTTCAATGACAGCACGGTGAGACTGGATCCTATCAGAATATTATGAGATCCCAGTTCATTGTTTGGGTGGACCAAATAAGACGCGAACATCTCACTAAACACTCGCTAATCTTTCAGTCCCAAAGCTGACATCCCGTTGAATTGAGTATAAGGTTGCTCTTTGTCGCGGCAGATAGATCATGGAGCAGAGTCAAGTACTTCATTCGGATGCAGATGGTAGGGATAATGCGGCCTCTAATCCGAGCCTTTTACCAGGAGTCACGCCATCGCCGCATGCAAGTGAACTTGAAATTGACTCCGAGGTTCGGATAATGGAACACCCCGTATTGGAGGGCACTAGGGTAAATATAGATGCCGCCCAAATCATGCCGCCTATCATTCATAGAGGTGTAAATTATCGATTTCGCTATCTCTGCCTTGACTGTGATTGCCTGTATTCATTGTTCTTTTCAGGCTTCAGGAATCTGTGGGATGAAAAGCCCAAATGACTCTGGTGATGCCTCTTCAGGTCACACCGATAGGGTAGAGGAGGATATCGCAACGGTGCAAGACTGGGACCCTCTTCGCAGCGCTTCGCAGGATTCTTCTACCGAAAAAGAGTCGGGAAGGCTCGACTTGAATCAAGCATTAGAACTGGAAATGGAAATTGCGGCTCAATCTGTCAATCAGGATGTACTCCCAGGAGTAGAGGAAGGTGATGGCGTGCTACGGACAAGGTCTTCACCAACGGTCACAGCACCGCATCTTCGTCCGGGCTTCAAGTCCGCCCTGCCTCCCTCTCGGCCGTGGAACAACGATACATCTCTCCATTTGCTTACACAAGGAAAGTTAGGATATCCTGAGTCCGAGACTGCCTCGCACAGGAAATTTGTGTCGTGGGTTTTCACATCCTTGATAAATTGGGATCATAAGAAACGTGTGATTTTAGAAATTCGAGGCCATTATTACCCAAGTCTTCTTATTACTTTGGACCACCCCCGGAAAATTCTGCTTTTGGTACACTTCCTTCAGGTCAAATCGGGGTCCACCATCCTAGGGAGATGGTACGGATAGAACGAGATTATTCTGGTGGAGAGCTTCCTCAGTTCGCCGCAATATATCCGTTAGAATTCGAAGGCAGGGTGAGTTTTGCCTATACTCCGATGACGAGAGACTAACTGGGTCTATGGTTATCAATAATTTTGTTCTGGTGCTATGTTTGATCCTTACATTGAAACTCATTGATCGGCTGATCTGTTCTCATTTTTCTTGTAAAATGGGGCCCAATGGCAATAGATCAGTCCGACTCAATTTTTAGAATCAATAAACTCGATCAATGAGCTACTTATTTCGGCGCACAGTCCATGGCATGCTTTCATTGACAATGCGCTAGCTATTTTCAGTCTACAGCTCTCCAGGTTCTTTCTTCGGAGTCATTATCGAAATGTGAGCGCGTGCTTTCTTCCTCTTTAAGTCCCAGTTTCGGTCTCAAGCGTCCGGGTTCTGATGATTCGTCAATGCAACCATCTTAGGAGATGGAACGACTCCACGAAAAGATCAAAGATCTGAACAAGATCCTCTTTAATCCTGTTGGCTTGAATATTCTTTGGCCACGGAAGGTGGCATTCCTTTTTGTACGCATCATTTCGCCATTTCTGTCGAGGTCGGGTCGACTGACTGATAACCATCCTCCCTCTCCTGAAACGCTGTGTCCCCCGCTTGTATGACTGGGCTGATTGTTTTCTGGGTGGTGATTTCGAAACAGCTTGAGATCGAGTACTATGTCAGTCACTTTTATATCCGGTGTCTTGGCGCTGATATATGGCGGTTCGAATAGTGATGAGGACGCTGGGAATCGGAAGTCCGCTAATACTCGCTTCTTGGTGGACATTTGTTTAAGCTCATCTAGAGAAGGAACAGTGTCAGGCTAGTAGCCTTTCCCCAGTTGAAATACCCTAGATGTTCTCGTTCGGTTATGATCTATTTTTGCATCTTGGGATACCATGTGATACCATATTTCAATCATAATCTTTGTTTAATCTTTGTTTATCACTTATTATGTTTGGGCCGGAAATAAGTTTTCATCAACAAAAACATGTAGCTAGTTCGGTGTGAGAGTTATAGTTCTGGAAGATGCTCAAAGATTTCATGAAGGGAGAGTTGGATTGCTACAGTAGTACATGAGAAGATGAGATTCATCAATCAAAAGTGCCAATATTTAACCCTCTACAGTTCAGGCTGGTCTGATATGAATTCTTTTTTAAAATGAGTCAAACTGGCTTGAGGACCATATATGTCTTCACTGGAACCATCAATTTTGAAAGATGTCAAGTGTCATGTACCATCCTGATGTTCTGATGCCTGATAAACTTAGCTACATCCAACTACCTGGACTGATTCTACTCTGTGCATTGGGGGGACTCCTGTAAATGTGAGATATATCATTATAATAAGAGTAGCCATTAGTTCACCCTTGACTCTACCCTTGTTTAAGACCAAGGGTGGGGTAAGGGTAAGGGTAAGGGTAGTCACTGATCTACTCTAGGGTTACCCTAATGACTATCATCTTAGTCCAGTAGACGTCTGTTATCCGATCACTCAGTTTTGATATATGCTCATAATCATGGCTTCAATTCATTATGAGTAAGATGATACCCACAAATTCAAATCGTATCAAACATAAGAGAAGTTGTCATTGACATGTCATGTGCCAATCACTCTATAAAACATCAGTACTGTCAAGTACTTACCACCGAGATGAGTTCAACACCGATCAATGGAACAGGAACAAAGAACAATCGTGGCTAAATCAAAGTCGTTGAATGATGTACAAGTGTCTCAAAACCATACAGAAGGTGCCTGACAATGGCATATTTCTACCCAGGTGTTTTCTATCATCATCTCTGAGTGTATGCTTTCACCGCATGAACTAGATCAAATCGTTAGGGGAGAGTTGTTGCGAATAGCACCACGTACTTCTTCTGCGCGTCTCTCGGAAACGGAAGCAGCGCCACCATACTTTCTTGCTTCTTTATTACTGATAAGACTTATTGCTCGGCCAAGACTTTGCAAATTTAACCAAAATTCTGGGTTTCCAGAAGTTTGCAAGCACTTCTCTTTGAGAGTTGGCAAGTACCTGATGAAGAATCAAATTGTTTTTTTAGCGAAAGACTTGAGAGGAAGTTTACGTGTTCCATGCATCCATTTCATTCTCCTAGAATGGTGCTAAGTCATCATCCAGGCCACCTTGGGGATGACTGTCCAAACTTACCTTCAAGCAGACGTCCCTCATAGCTTTCATACATTCAATCATCTCCTTGTGTCGCCTCGACGCGAATGGTCTCATCAAAATTTCGAGAATCGCCTCAAACAAATCAGACACGGCCTTGGAGACGATATTTCCTTGTGATAGATACTTCTCAAAGTCTTCCAAGGGATGTGTTGTACCTATGACTCTTCCAGGTGCTCTCCCAGGATCTATGTATGGCGATAGTGAACTGGAAGATATTGGTAATGACCTTCCATGCTGGGATGAAAAGTTGGGTATTGCAGAGTTGGGCGATAATTCGTCAGACTTGTCGTCAACAATCATTTGAACTGTGACATAATCTTCATCATCGTCTTCTGTTTCACTGTCATCTTGATTGATGGCTTTAGCTTTGCCCTTCCCATCTGATGAGGACTCAAATTCTGGTTTGTTGAGATCAACCTTCATTGGCGATACTTTTCCAGTATTCGTCTTTAGTGACTCAGGTTTTCTGTCTAGCAGTAACATCTCATCGTCTTCTATGGCTGCAAGCTCATGTTCCTTTCTCACAGCACCTCCTTTTGACGTGGATTTGGGAACTTCTTTGATTTTGAACTCGTCTTTGCATTTGTCGATCGAATTTCTGGCACGCTCAAGGACCTTTGTGGGCGCGGTAAAATATTTGAGAAGTTCGGGGTGAGGTGGAGGAAGAGGGTTGGTTGTAATATCAGAGACGACAGCACAGTGGAACATAGCTTGTTTGATGCGGTGAATCGAGGGGTTGTATGACTGTGCGGGATTAAACCACGGCATACGATTACTAGGTGAGCAAAGATGAGTTAGGTATGACCGACAAGGTTAAGAATTTTGTATACCCTTCTTCATCTTCGCCTCCAGCAGTCATAAGATCCATAGCATCCACAAAGTTGTCCATTACATCCTGTTGAGTTTCTGTGGGGATATACGGGTGTTTGGTAATCACTTCTCCAGATCGAGAGATGAGTTTATCAAGTGAGGTGAACGTGTATCGACGGACATCGTCTGCGAAAGGCATCTAAGGTGAATCAGCCAATTTTCAATTGGAGTAGTGAAGCAGCAATACCTGTGTCCAGAGGAAACATTCAACGTTTTCAAATACCTCTGGGAATAGAATACCCATTTTTGCATCCATACCGTCTTTGGATACCCAGCGAGTTATAGCGACACTCCCCTTTTCGTACATGGCTTGTACTATGGAAGACACCGCGACTTGTTGTTGAGGAGACGAAGGATCAGCCCAGATATATTGGATTTCTCCCATCAATTGTTCACGGCGTAACTAAGATGAGAAATGAGGTACTCTCCAAGAGAAAGGGTGAAACATACCCTTTTGGCAGGAAAAAATCCACATATATCCATACCTTTCTTAGTTTGAAGATGGGAAAATTGACCATCCGGACATGGAGTGTATGTCATCCCATATTTAAATCCCCTGACGAGTTCTTCCATGTCAACTTTCTCGAGATTCTCTTCTTTGTTTCCATCTTTGGACTTAGTATTACCATCAAGTAGATTGGTAGCGCCATCCTCCTCCATCACAATGTCACCTTCATCATCCTTATGACTACCACCACCTTGATCCACATAATACTCGGTCCGCATTTTCAGCGGTATATAAGACACTTGTGAATCATCAGACTTGCTAGAATGAAGAGTGACGGGCTGGCCGAATTCATCTTCGCGCAAAGCATATTTTTTCCAGCTCTTGGGACGACTCATAGAAGTACATTTACTGACTTTGACTAGAATTTCAATAGCTTCCTCGGCTCTAGTGTCAACATCGCCAAGTCGGAGAATTGTACCAATGAGTGCTGAGCGTACGGGTGTAATGTCGGGTTTGGCAATTTCCTGAAGGGCAAAAGTGCAATTTCCAACTACGCCTTGTTCCATGTTGCTAGTGAGGGTGCGGAAGAATTCTTCGTTCCCACTCTGTAAAAGTTTGATAATCATTCAAACAGGAAGAAAGGAGAAGGATTAAGAAACCTTGAATATATTTTTTTGGGGTTCTGTGAAGGGTAGCTCTTCATCGTCAAAGTCAACACCTCTGACAGAGTGAGTGAGCAGGATGAATTCATGAGGGTAGAAGCAAAGAGACATTATAGTTAGAGAGATACTGAGATCGTCCATCTTCTTGACCGTCGCCTGCCAGTCCTCTATCTCGATAGGGACACTCAGCATTAGTGAGCAAGATAATTTTCCGCGTCCAAGTCTTCTTAGTTGCCAGGTAATCAGCTTGTGTCTCGATCCCAACAATGAGAGCGTCAACAGCTATTGAAACCGTTAAGATAAGTTATGAGTGGATGAAATTCGACTTTCCATCGCCCGAGATACTTGAAGGCTTCAGCTTGTCTAACTGAGCTAGAGTCTTGGCGTTGGGTTGTGCGATTGATATATATTCCTCAACATTATGGTAGCCACCACTTGTCTTGTGCACAATGTTGTCCGTTTCTGATAACGAGCTATCAAGATGTACTGGGGAGCAGAGTCTTTGTCAAAAGCACCTTCGGAGCCAAATATAATTACACCGCATTGTTCTGTCTTGCGCCCATTAAAGATCTGAAGTTGAGAGTCGGCTCATGAGATTTCTACTCAAAAATGCAGCAGACCATGTCTTGTATTTTTAGTTTGACGAACTGTAGTACATGTTCGAGGTGTGTTATTGTCTTTGAAATCGTCTCTCCGTTGGGCCCAGGCAGCTCCACTGTCT
The DNA here is from genome assembly GCA_019327925.1 of Leucocoprinus sp. KB1807203. Lineage (NCBI taxonomy): Eukaryota > Fungi > Basidiomycota > Agaricomycetes > Agaricales > Agaricaceae > Leucocoprinus > Leucocoprinus sp. KB1807203. The sequence goes on along the minus strand of JAHTMQ010000220.1, from coordinate 43,550 downwards.
TGAGGGTGCCCATGGGCGGAGATGTGTCCACGAGAAACATGGTAACTGTGTACTTTGTTTTGTAAGTCTCGTCAGCATTGCGCAAGTGCGGCCAGCGGTGGACGCACTCCTGCTCGCTCGGCCGGCATAACGGAGACCAAGTAATTTGGTTAGGCGGGTGCAACGTGATGAGAGGATGTGAGCACGTGAGTAAATCACGTGCTGAAATTTGAGTCACAGGATCACGGCCGCGAGGGTCTGTCTGAGCCATCACGCGGTAATTTGTGACTTTGAAGGCCGCCTTGATTTTTCTCAAATTGCCCTTTTGTAGGCTTCTAGTCTTCCACACAAAATATCAATGTCTACCCAAATGGTGGGAAATGGTGTCCAACCGCCTGTTCAGCCCCACCTACAGCAGCGACCGCAGCCCATCCCTGACATCCAGCAGCTCATGGCCGTAAGTCTCTCAAATGCCTCTCATAAGCAAGGCACTTATTTCGTCTCAGCGTGCATCATTCCTTCGCAAAAATCCCACAGAGCAGAAGAACCCCCATGAGTTGGAGCAGATTATGAAGTACCTCACTGCTGTTGGCAATAGTAGGTCTTGAGATTTTGGTCCTTCAAATACTCATGTTCAATCAATATAGTGCAAGGCCGCATGCAAGCATCCCACCAGCAAGTACTCGCACAACAGAACCAGCAAGTCTTTATGACCAATGGTGATGGGTCCCATATCAACGGCACTTCCCTCCTTTGTCGTCCGGTCCTACCCCAAATGCAGGTCAGATTGTGACACAGACCCCCATTTCTTTCACACCAGACCAAGTCGCCGCTCTCCGTGCCCAAATTCAAGCTTACAAGTTCATCACTCGCAATGTACCGCTTCCCGACTCCATGTTACAGGCCATTCGAGTTCAGAACAGCGCCATTTTAGATCTTGAAAAGGTCGCTCAGCCCACGACCATAACTAATAAGATTGTAGATGCAGCCGTTCAGTCTGCTAAAGGCGAGGCCAGTCTTCCTGCAACTCCCGCTGTCTCCGCCACCACAGATGAAGTCAAGATGGAGGAGATGGATGTAGCCTCAATCAACTCGGCTGACTTGCCTAAAGGGCCTTTCCTTGAGGATAATGCGAACTCAGGAATCTATCCTTATAACGCATATCGCCACCCTTTCACCCACTTGAAGCGCCATGCAGAGAACGACCCTGCAATGCTGGCCACCCGTCTCCAACGCCTTTTGATTCCGACTATCATGCCAGCTGGTCTTGATGCTCACCAAATTCTGAACGAACGAGATCGCTATGTTGACGCACGTATCCAACAGCGCATTCGCGAACTTGAAGCCATGCCCTCGACAATCGGCGAAGGTAACTTTGGAGTCGAAGTCGAGCTGAAGAATGAAATGATTGATGACAAAGGGAATCCTCTCAATTTTCTCAATTGCCCTCCTCCTACTTCCCATGGCAAGCTTCATGCGTTGATTGAGCTCAAATCGTTACATGTCCTTGACAAACAGCGTAGCCTGAGAGCTATGGTCGCCGAACGTCTGAACCATGGTTCGATGCTTCCCCTGAACCGTCTCGACTTCCGTCGTACTCGTAGACCAACTATACGCGATGCTCGTGCTACCGAACAATCTGAGCGCCGCCAGCGTGCCGAGCGCGAACGCCGCGCTAAACACAAGCATGTTGAGCAGCTCACTATCATCTGTACTCACGGTCGCGAGATTATAAATGTGAATCGCAATGCGCAAGATCGTATATTACGGCTCGGACGCAATGTGCTGAATTTCCATATCAACACTGAGAGAGAAGAGCAGAAACGTGTTGAGCGCTTGGCGAAGGAGCGTCTGAGGGCTCTTAAAGCTGATGATGAAGAAGCGTACATGAAACTCATCGATACTGCTAAGGACACACGTATAACTCAGCTCTTGCGTCAGACCGATGGGTTCCTCGATTCTCTTGCGCAGGCCGTCCAACAACAGCAGGACGAAGGCGGTATGGCTCACCCTGATGAAGCACCGACGTCAGAAGCCACTTTTGGTGCTCAGGTCTCCAACGATGAATCAATCGGCACCGACAAGAAGGTCGATTATTATGCTGTTGCTCATCGTATCCAAGAGAAGATTGTACAACAGCCGAGCATCCTTGTAGGTGGTACATTGAAGGAATATCAGCTCAAGGGTTTGCAATGGATGGTTAGTTTGTATAACAACAAACTTAACGGAATTCTAGCAGATGAGATGGTAGGCTTGGTCCTGAATGGTCGAAAGTGAAAAGATGTTGATAATATTATTATAGGGTCTTGGAAAGACGATCCAAACCATCTCTCTCATTACTTTTCTGATTGAGATTAAGCGACAACGCGGACCATATCTCGTCATCGTGCCCCTTTCGACAATGACGAACTGGTCTGGAGAGTTTGCAAAGTGGGCTCCGTCAGTCAGAACAATCTCGTATAAGGGCAATCCTATGCAGCGACGAGTTCTTCAAGGGGAATTGCGGATGAATCAGTTTCAGGTGTTATTGACAACCTATGAGTATATCATCAAGGATCGCCCGCATCTCAGTAAGATTAAGTGGATTCATATGATAATCGGTATGAACCTCTACCGTTCCCATTGTTTTCCAAGGCCAATGATTGTATACCATAGATGAGGGTCACCGTATGAAGAACACTCAGTCTAAATTGGTTCAAACTCTGACGACGTACTACCATTCCAAATATCGTCTCATTCTCACTGGAACGCCACTTCAGAACAATCTTCCCGAATTGTGGGCTTTGCTCAACTTCGTCCTTCCTAGAATTTTCAACTCTGTTAAGTCTTTCGATGAGTGGTTCAATACACCATTTGCAAACTCAGGGACCGGAGACAAGATTGAACTCAATGAAGAAGAGGCGCTTCTTATTATTCGTCGTCTGCATAAGGTGCTCCGTCCATTCCTGCTCAGGCGTTTGAAGAAGGATGTTGAGAGTGAACTGCCGGATAAAACTGAGAAAGTTGTCAAGGTACGCATGAGTGCGTTGCAGTCGCAACTATACAAGCAGATGAAGAAGTCCAAGATGATTGCCGGTGGAAAAGAGACAAAAGGGTTGGTTTCTTTGTCTCGTTTCTTACTGGATTAAAATTGCTGATACGTTCTGGACTTAAAGAAAGCCTGCAGGTATCAAAGGTCTCAGTAACGAGCTCATGCAATTGCGTAAAATTTGCCAGCATCCTTTCTTGTTCGAGAGTGTCGAGGACAGGGTCAACCCCAGTGGATATATTGACGACAAAATTATCCGAACATCTGGAAAAATTGAACTTCTGCACCGCATCCTTCCTAAATTTTTCATCACTGGTCATCGAGCATGTCTTCCTTGAGCTATGCTAGCTATTGTCTGACACATTTTCCAGGTCTTGATTTTCTTCCAGATGACAAAAGTCATGGATATCATGGAGGACTTCTTGAAGATGATGGGCTGGAAACACCTACGTCTCGACGGTGGTACCAAGACAGAAGAGCGCGCGTCTTTTGTGCAGCTCTTCAATGTGCAAGATTCCGAGTACAAGGTCTTCATATTGTCTACGAGAGCCGGCGGTTTGGGTTTGAACTTGCAAACCGCCGACACTGTAATCATGTACGTTGTCCTTCGTATTTGTCATGTTTTTGAATATGATTTGACATCTTTACAGCTTTGATTCTGACTGGTAGGCCAGCTGTATAACGAGACACGAGATAGTGCTGACGGGTTATTCGCTTGTAGGAATCCCCATGCTGATCTTCAGGCTCAAGATCGTGCTCACCGTATCGGTCAAACTAAGTCTGTGCTTATCCTTCGGTTCATTACGGAGAAGAGTGTCGAGGAGTCCATGTACCAAAGAGCAAGATACAAACTCGATATTGATGACAAGGTTATTCAAGCAGGCCGCTTTGATAATAAGTCTACCCAGGAGGAGCAAGAAGAGTTTTTGGTACGTCACTGTGTATGCGAAAAGAGTAATTCTGACTTGTAGATGTGTTTGCATAGCGCTCTATCCTTGAGGCAGACCAAGAGGAAGAAAATGAGGAAGCTGGTGACATGAATGATGATGAACTCAATCTCTTAATTGCACGGAGTGAAGAAGAACAAAAGATTTTCCACGATATTGACAGGAAGCGGGAACGAGACGCTTTGGAGACGTGGCGTAGTGGAGGTAATAGGGGTAAACCACCTGCGCCTCTCATGCAACTTGAAGAATTGCCCGCGATCTATCAGATGGATGAACCTTTCGAAGTGAAGGAGGCAGACGAGGTCATTGAGGGACGTGGACAGAGAAAGAGGAATGTTGTCAATTATCATGATGGACTCAGTGACGACGCTTGGGCAATGGTGAGTACACATGCCATCTTTGATGTAGAGAGGAATGGTCTGGATAACGAAACATGCTTTAGGCTGTCGAGGAGGGTGAAGACCTGCAAGAGTTATCTGAACGTGCAAGGGAGAAGAAGGAGCGTAGGCCCAATAACAAGCACCTCAAGGAGGCAGAGGCTTCCATAAGAGGTACCCCTGTGTCGGACGTAGACAGCCGTGGTCGAAAATCTAAGAAAGGTAAGAATAGGATAGATGAAGGTATGGCTGGATCGAAGAGAAAGCGCGGCCAGAAGTCAATGTCAGTAACACCTTCGATTGCGGATGATGATGAGGAAGATCACGATCCGGTATGAATGCTGAATCCTTGTATTCCGTTTATTTGGACTAAGGTGTGTATCTAGAAACGACGAAAGAAAGTCGGAAGCTCGGCTCATGAGCTTTCGCCTGCCATCCGAGAGAAGATGAAGAAAGCATTTGCAGAGTGTCATAAAGCGGTCCTCACCTGCGAGGATGGGACTGGCCGTAAACGTTGTGAACTTTTTCGTGAATTACCTGATAAAAGGGTATGTGTCTTTATTTCGAGAAATGGACTTCGTTTATCTGTTCTGGTTGTAGGATTACCCTGACTATTACCAACTTATCTCGCAACCCATCGCTCTTTCGCACCTTCGCAAACGAGCCAATAGCAACTATTACAAGAACGTACAAACCTACAAAGACGATTGGACTCTCATGTTCAACAATGCACGGACATATAATCAGGAAGGATCCTGGGTCTACGTCGATGCAGAAGAGATGGAGAAGGTGTTTTTAAGCACTTTCGCTCGAGTCATGGTCCACTCCGGACTACCTGGTGCACCATCTGCTGTTACCGGCTATGAATCTGCGCTGACACCTATGGAAGAAGATGAGAGACCACCACCTTCAGTACGTGGACGGAGCAACGGGAAGAGGCAGGTTATAAGTGATGAAGAGTATTTGACTCCGAGTGATGACGACTAGTCAAATGTCATTATTTCTATTCTTTTCGTGTCGAACTGTTTCCTCTTCTGTGACGATTACACTTTATGTCCTTTCTTTATTTTGTTACTTAGAATTATGGAACATCTTGAAATATGCTGACACGATCGTCCCTTCTGCTTTCTTTCAGCTTCTTGATGTTGCTCTGAATAATTGAAATTGTACTGTAACTATACAATATATTTGAATATGTCACTGATGAGGCGGGTAGTATATCTATTCTATCACGTACCATCGACTGGAAGCATTTTCTGAAGAGACTCGAGGACAAGCACTTCATGATACCTAATACAATGGACTCGACTCACGTTAATTCTCCTTCCCTTTCTGGCTACTGCAATGATACCCCACCTACCTGCCATTCAACTCTGCCCACCCTATACTCCTAGTTAGAGATAAATAGGTGTAGTAGTAGTAATGTACGTTGCACGTTTGCAACGAGTTCCCCCCCTGTGTTATTGCGTTGCTTGTCCCCAACTCAACAATACTCCCCTGGTATTAGTCCTCCTGTAGATACACCCCAGTCAACGGACCATATTCTAGGCCCTTCACGTCTTTGTACTCGCTTGCTTGTTGCGGAATAGAATGCTGGATCCAAGTAATTACCTAATCGTACCGATGAACAAAGTTGCAGATCAGCTCATGCCTCAATCTTGATCCTTTCCTTTCACTGGAAGTCAACATGAGAGGATCATAGAAAAGTAACAATTTAATGATGCTGAAGAATTGTCAAATTAATCTTTTATAGGGATGACTATTTGTTGGGGATCTACTAGAGCCATGGATCCATGTTACTTATGTCTTTTCGAATGTAACAATTGACAAGTAGGACAATTTCCATAATGAGCATGAATTAAGAATGAAGATTGACTCTGTCGAATGAGAGCCTTGAATTTCCCTTGAATTGCACCCGTCGATACTCTTCGCAACTTCGGCATCAGCTCTGTTTCCAGCGATAGACAGAATATAAATATTTCCATAACATTTCGCGTGGAGACTTGGCTTCCAGGGTCTTGGAGTACAACAATCATTTGAAAAGTAGAAATACATCCAAAAGCTATCCGAAGAGGAAAACATGTCCAAAACGTCGAACATCAAACCGAATTTGGAATAGGAAAGAGCGTAGACACCAAAATTCAAGCGTAAGCAGAGAGAAAATCGAGCTACACATATATACATACATAGGCATTCAGTAATATATGAGAGGCATAAGATGATCCGGAGAACGTGAAAGCTGAGACGAACTGGATCAAGTGCGAGCAGATGAGTCTCATCCAAATATTCCCTTCCCTTGTCTCTCCATTGCTTCTGCATGTGCGTCTGTGTCTCGATAGTTCCTGATATTATACCACTTTCCAGATGTCCCGTAGCCATGCGCGTTTTAAATCAAAATTGAAAAAGCACCAGAAAGGACACCAGGTTCGGTTCAATATGAGCTGGTGAACATTGAATTCGAATCACAGCGGGAGACAATTGACCATCTAGGCGTAATTCGCAATGAGTTAGCAGGACAAATGGATTCTATCTGTACTGGCGGATGACGGAGAAAGACAGCGAAATGGATAAGTTAAGGAATTGAATGTGGCAATTCTGTTGATACACGGGGAGGCATCCACCGAAACCTATTGTTGATTTGCAAGGAGCGAACATATCACAAGTTGGAGCCTCACTTGATCCACATAGACCAGCCGCATCTGCGATCTTGTGCGTGATTATTGCTTCCTATTTGAGAGCGATTCGATGATATTGTCCATTTCCTCAGGTTCAACTACGACCTTGGTACCATCACACTTAGCCTTTGAGGTGAACTCCGAGCACAAATTATTGATATCAATGTTCGCTTCCTGGACATTATGATTAGGCACCTCTCATTCTCAAAATGATATTCATCAACCAACCTTGACTTTAGGGTTATTCGTGATAGTTCTCCACGCACTCAATACCTCTACATTTCTTTCGTTCTTCTCAGTCCTAGGAAACTTTGAACCAGCACATGAAACCATCATTCCCATGTCTAGCTCCGTTTTCTGCACTTTAGCAGGAGCAAATGGAGACAATCCAGCATCAGCAATCTTTTGAACCAGCTCCGACTTCGTTTTTGGACATCGTGTTTTGTCGTGAGCGACTTCAATGCCGAGTTCGTTAATGTCAGCCTTTGGGCTGCCTGACGCAGGACTCTCCTTAGGCGTATAGAGGGGCTCCGAACTTGTCGTGGTCTGCGAAGTCGGCGAAGACACTGAGGATGCCAAACCAGTGTTTGGAGATCCCTTCTGTTGCAGCAACGAACTGAGATGATCATTCTTGAGGTGGATAAAACTAGGGGTGTTAATTGCAGCTTGATGTGCAACAGGACTGATAGAAGTGGTATTAAAGAGATCAATGTTTTGATTGGCATTCAGGTAGCCCGCAAACAAGTCATCAAGCGGAATGTCTTGGGTGAGTGAAGTAGGTAGTGGCCAGCTTGGTATCGAACTCTGGTCAAAGCTAAAAGGCCGGCCAGCCGATGCACCGCTACTCCCATTTGTGGAGCTCGGTTGAGTTTCCATAGGTGTGGCCATTGAATCGAAGCTGGATACGAAGGACATGAAGGTTGGGTTGCTGGCAATCATGGTGAAGGGTGACTCCCCTTCCACGCCCGTGCTAGATCCGAAGATATCGAAATTCATTGTATTGGTGGTGGCAGGTGGTTGAGGGTTCTCATCCAGGAGATTGAGCATATTCGGATCAAACGTTGTGAGTGATGTCCAATCCAATGGATTAGTAGGCTTGGGAGTTACATGCCGAGTTTCTGGTGAGATGACCGAGGGCACAGGTGACGTACTATATAGCGAGCTCTCAGGAGAAAACTGTCTTGACACAGTTGCAGAGGACTCGGGCTGAAATTTGGAGGACGTGAAAGTAAAATTAGCCTGCTTCAACATGACGTTCTCAGACTGAAGGCGGCCTAACAAATCACGAAGATTCTCGTTCTCGTTCAAAGCTGCTTCGTTCTTGGCTTCGAGTTCAGCAACTTTATCCTCGAGCTATGTGCCAAAAGTTGAGGATTTTGCGGGCCAAGGATAGGCCTTAACTCACATCTTTAACATGTTTTTCTTTACGCTCACGGAAAGCTCGTTGTGCGGCACGATTCTGCTCTTTCCGCTTGAGAAGACGAGTTTCATCTTTCGGCTAACAGATACATTGAAATGACGGCGATTGGTAGTAAGACCAAGAAACATACAGCTGCATTTCCAGTTGACTTTCTCCGAGAGCTGATACCAGTTGAGGTAGCCCCCTTCTTATCATTGGACACTGAAGACACCGTGAGTCTAACTCCTCGGGTAAGTGCAACTGACTTACATGTATGTTGATTTTTTTGCGATGGACCAAACTGTACCATGTCCGCTCCACTTGCCTTGCGTTTCAAAGTATAGCTGAGTGGCGATAGATTCGAAACACTGTTCCCCTCTCCATCCCCACTGTCTTCGCCGTTTGGGTCGTGATTGGGTTCATCGTGCGGCGGACTTGGGCTGCTATCTTCCGAGGGCGGAGTCAAGACCGGAAGCAAATGCCTGGATATGTTCTGTGGATCGACACCGTTGGAAAAACTACTAGCAGTGATATTCTGAATGGGGTCTCGTTGGGCTGGCGGATGTTGAAATTGCTTTTCAAGCATGGCCATAAAGTCATCGTCCGAGAGCTGGCCGAAGTCTGTTGACTGAGAAATATCCCAGAATGAAGAAAGATCTGGATGCTGAGAGTCCATTGGGTATAAGATGAGAAAAATGTCTACAACCCTGAAACAATCACTTTCTCAATGACAAAGCAGCTTATCTATTTAATTCATTACTTTTCTGCTAACCCTTGCCGCGTCATAGATGAGTCAGTGTGGCTCTCGGCCGGCTTCTCGGTTTGCTACCCGAGGGCCGAGCTGAGATGCCTGGTGTAGTCCTGTCAAGAACTACATCAGCGACTGAACAACTTAGACACTCATGAAAAATATTGATTATCTTTCTATATGGTTTATCATTCTGATGATGAAGAAACCTGGAAGCAAGGCCTATAATCTATGAAAGAAATGCTGAAATTAAAAGTACAAGGTACTTGGATTGTCATTCTAGTCAGAGAATAATACATCTACAAAAATGCCTAAACCATAAAGATGAGTTAACAATTGTAATGGCAACTTCTTTTTTTGACTTGGGGCCTGATCAACAATTTATTACATGGGGCACAATGGCAGTCCACAGTAGCTACAAAGAGGGTCAAAGGACTACTACTCTGCAGTACACACTGTAAATGCACCTCCTACACTCTTTAACCATGAGGTGGAAGAAGTATAGGTAGAGAATAAAGAAAGGACTATTTTGTGCAACTCAAGTTGAGTTGACTCAGCAGCTAAGTCTGTTACAAAAAGAGCTCAATGGGGTTCTTGACAAGTTGTACTAGCTACTGGGTGACTTCCTGTAAGGATCTGAGAAAATCTGAGGATGTACAGTGTAAGACACATGACTGGCAATTTACAAGTCATTGGCAACTGCTCCACTACAGTACCAAATCAGCACTTTTCTGTATAAAATTACTATTCATAGTATAGAATAATGTACTAGGATAATGTCTACCAAATCTTGAGCCAGATGGAGCAGTGGGGAAAATGTTATAGTTGATTTTTGTCATATACCAGATTTTCAGTTATAATTAGTATTATTTATTTATTTTCTTTTCCTTATTATTATTACTCATCTCCTACTTAATTTGGAGTAGGAGTATCATATCTCAGACTGGGAGAAGTATTGTGTTTCAAACTGGCTCTCCCCTATTCCAGCTAGAGTATATATATGGGATAGATACATAGTAGCCACCTAGTCTGTAGATTAATGTCTCTTTGTCCTTTGTCTATATTCCTCTCTTTCTCATATATATTTCTTAAACTTGGACTTCAGACTCCTGTTCAATACCTGATGATATCTCTTCATCTCTGAAATTGACAATCACCTGCAATAGGAGATCAGAGCACAACATATATGTTGAAGCCAAGATCATCCTCCCTTGTCATCTCTGAACTTCTACTTCTTAATATATATCTCAGAGTATAAGTATATTCTTCTTCTATACTAGCTAGTACTCCTTCTCCATGATATACACTATTCTGGAGTTATTATATTAGCTAATTACTACTCCAATTCTCTGTTTCTGACAATTTTATGCTGATTAAGTTTGTTTTTGGAGTGATCACAACTTTTTGGAGCAACTTTGTCCTAGATATACAAAGGAAATACAAACAAAATTTGTGTATATATTAAGCTGACTACTTAGTAAAGACATTACCAGTTATTCCAAGGCATGTTGGAGAGGTCAACACATCACAAAAGACATAACTCTGTTGACTAGTACTTTTTATACCAAAGTGTGATAGATTTGGCAGGTACATCCCTGCAAAGTGGTCTTCTGTCATTAATTTTCCTTACTTTGGTTACTGTGATGTACTCTCAAAATATATCAAAAAGATCAAACAATATTATAAAGACAAGAATGCACTGATACAAACTATTAATATATATAAGACAAATACCAAAAAGATAAGATCAAATTAAGAAAAAAGATCTACAATTGCTAAGTAGTTCAATGTACCATATAAAATACTTATAAATTACATAAAAAATAAGCAAATAAAATTTATAAGTAATTCAAATATTAGCAAAAGGAGATTACTGCCTGCTGAAGAGTGTACTCTAGTCAATTTCATTATAGAGTTTACTAACTGAGAACTTCCTCTTAATTATGATAAGATCAAGAAATATTCCAATATTCTCCTTCAGGCCAAAAAAAGCCTACAAGATCTCTTTAATATAAGGTAGAGACAGAGTTTGTGTTTGAGAAAAAGTAGAAGAAAGATAGTAGTAATAGTGACAAACCAGACAAGGAGTAAACACATGTATCACATATCTGTTACAGTTGCCAATTAGTTGTATTTAACTAATAACATACTTTTTTTCAAGATTAATCTCTGTAAATTTGATAGCTTTTTTAATATACCCAATGCTATGGATTTAGAATACTTAATACATGTACTTAAGCCTTGTTAACTTATATTTTAGTGTACTGTTGGGTGAGCAAAACTATTTACATATAAAGAAGATGGTTGCCAGTTATATGTCTTATACTATAGTATATATATAAAATTCCAGTTTAAAAAAATCTGGAATAAATTTAATTCCCATAAACTTTTTTCAGATATAATATTACATTATCATATCATGTATTCAATACATTGTATATGCAATATATCCTCTTTTCAATCATTTTGAAGATGAAATATTACTTGTATATTGTGCAATTGCTTTTATGGTTTACTACTATACCCTTCAAATGCTTAGCAACAACACTAGAACCTTTACTATCTCTGTTTACAATAATAAGAGCTATTTCTAGATCTTTGCAATAGTATACTATAGTAGCAACTTTAGCATAGCCAGAAGGATTGTATATTTATCACTATAATAGAACTCAATATAGTTATTTTTTGTTTTATCTTGAAAAGACCCAATAGCTTTGAAGCTTAGTAGAATATACTTAATGTTATTTAAAATAATATAGTAGAAGAGATATCAAAAATACTTGTAACAGTGTATGTTAAGAAAATTAAAAATTAAAGAATCTCTGATAGATAGAATATATTTTCACAAGAGTATTACTATCTACTATCATTTGCTTTTGCTTTTTGTCTTGTCTTGTTACTAACTCTCCTGGAAATCTTTAAATGGTACTAGAGCTCTTGGGCTGGTTCTTTACTACTTTTGTTCTTTTATGTTTCAAGTCAATCTTTAGCAAATTTTTGCTTTAACATCAAGTACTCTATCAAAGTAAGTATTGTAAAAATACTATATAAAATGAATCTCTCAGGTCCATATTGCATTTCCAATAGTTTTCAAAGATTTTCAACACTTAAATTCCCTTATCAAAAAGTAACACTCTTTTCTTGATGATGTATTTACCACAATCAATAGATTATTACTTCTAGTACAAATATCCCATGATCCTGAGATAGAAAATGCAATATATAAAAGACTAATTATTATATTAATAATAATAATATTTTTTTACTAGATAGTCAGTTTGTTAAGTATTATATCAGTAAAATAACTGATTGTTGTACTAGAAACTATTTTTATAGCTATTCTTAATACATTTAAAAGCTGGTATGATATACAAGTTGCTTATTCAATTTATCAACAACTTTATATGTCTGTACCTAATAGATTTTATCTTGTTTCAGATATAGCATTCTCTTGTGGCAATCAATCTATTGCAGGTAAAATTCAGGCTTCTCTAAAAAGTGGTTAGCAAGTCTCAATTGATTCTGCTGCTTAGGAGTATATTTTGACTATTAACCAATAATTACTTTCATACTGGTAAAAGAGTACAAAAGGGAATTGCTCACTAGGACAGACAATAAAACATGGTACTAGCTCCCAATTGCATGCTAAAGATTTGAGGGAATGAAATAGAAATAGAGAATTAAAAAGGTATCATGAATTGCCTCAACTATAGCCAAGAATATGTATTTATAGAATAATAGACAAGGGAATTGAACCAACAGTCTCTTGGCTGGTTGTAAAATACTATTAATATAAACAAGAGCAAATAGTATACTTGTATAAGTAACTAGTACAATTGATCAAGAACTCCATTAAGTTTTCTTTGTAACTTTCAAAGACTTAGCTGCTAAGTCAACTTGACTTGAGTTACACAACAAAAGAAGTATCAAAAACTATATACAGCTTTATGTAAAATTTATTATTTGATTAATGTTAAACAAGTATGAGGTCACTCTAGATCTATGTTGTATATCCTTTCTAAGATATCAACTTTTACACACTGTAACAAAAGCTTTTTTAGAAAATATAGTTAGTTGATCTCTCTGAATCTTCTATACTTAGTTGTTCCCTTGTTTGCACCCCTAATACCAAATCTTACAGATGTAATACAGTTCAAGTATATATCTAGTTGAGCTTTTCTAGCTTATTGTTCTTTCTAAAACCTGCCCAAGTTGAATTTATACTTTAGTTCTAGATTAAGTCTTGGTATATTTTGTGTTCTAATCCTAACACTATACTGATTCCAAAAACTGTTACTCAAGATATACTGTATTCAAATGATTCCAGAGATTGTGGAGATAAAGATATGTGCCAAGATAATTTCTTGTTGTTATTCTATCCACTCCTAGAACTATATATTAATAAAATAAAAAAAGAAAACTATTATTACTTTTGGTTTATCCTAATTTCCCTCTTATACTAAGTTTTTAACTTCTATAATATTATATCTTTTTCCTAAATCCTTTTTATCAATAATAATATATACCCAAGATATATTCCTTCTAGAACTTTTTTCTCTTTTTTTAGACCTTCTCATCTATCTTAGTCTAAGCTTAGTCAGTAGTCTAGTCATCTATTGAGTTTTTAGTAAATTCATCTAAAGGATTATGTTTTTTTGAATAATGACTAGTATATTCTGTCTAAAAATAAAGTAGCACTGATAAAATCAACACTTATTTGTAAGTGCTATCTTCTGCTCTAAATTTGTCTCTTTCAACCATCTAAGCTAGAATAGAGATCCTATTACAGTAATTGAAATATATCCATTCATAAGTAGTTTTAAATCATTATTTTAACAAAAAGATCTCTATGCTCTAATGTCAGTTTATTGCACTTGTCTCTTGAGTTTTAGTAGTAAGCTTTGTTTATCTTTGGTGTCATTCTAGATTGGCTATAGACCTTACCACTGTCTGAGGATATATAATAGGTTTTAGAACAAATTCTTATTAAAAATCCATTATTATAAGATGTATCAAATGTTACTTTCCATATAAAATTTACTTGTGGTATAATATTTTGAAATGTCAAAAAGGTAGAGAGTAACATAAAAAGACTAGGAATATACTGTGAATTACTGTAAATATACTATGAATACATACTCTAGGTTCTGGAAAGTGACATAAAAAGTAAAGTCAGAGAGTAAAACATACTACTAGATAAAATAAGAGACATTGTTCTTCAGTTCTGTAGTTTTATAGCTTGTCCAGAGAAAACATAGTAATAACAAAAGAGTAGAACAACCTTGGTCTCAGTTTGTATACTGTGCTTTGATCTTCTGTCACATATGTGGTTGTATATTTTGGAGTAGTAGAACATTGTCTAAAAGAATAGTAAATTCAGGAATACTACAAGAGAATGACTTTATGACTTTAATCTATAAACTAGAGAATTACAATGTACTAATAAAGTACTTATACAAATTCCAGAATAAAAGTTGAAGTACAAGTGTTTAGTCTATATCATAATTCTATAGAAGTAAACAACTTAGGAGTTTAGAAGCATGAACTAGAAAGAAAAAGAAATATATATATATATAAATAATAAATAATACTAAAATTTTGGTATATAACATGAAGTAAATTAATTTTACTACAACTACAGAACATACCCTTATGTTATATACTGGAAAATTAGTATTATTTATTATATATATATATATATATATATATATTTCTAATTCATACTCCTAAACTCCTAAATTGTTTACTTCTATAGAATCATAATATAGACTAAACACTTGTACTTCAACTTCTATTCTGGAATTTGTATAAGTACTTTATTAGTACATTGTAATTTTCTAGTTTATAGATTAAAGTCAAAAAGTCATTCTCTTATAGTATTCCTGAATTTACTATTCTTTTAGACAATGTTCTACTACTCCAAAATACACAACCACATATGTGACAGGAGATCAAAGCACAGTACACAAACTAAGGCCAAGGTTGTTCTATTCTTTTGTCATTACTATATCTCCTCCAGATAAGCTGTAAAACCATAAAACTGGAGAACAATATCTTTTATTTTATCTAGTAGTATGTTTCACTCTCTAATTCTATTCTTTGTGTCACTTTCTAGAACCTGGAGTATGTATTCATAGTATATTCATAGTAATTTATAGTATATTTCTAGTCTTTCTATACCACTGCTCTCTATTTATCTGATATTACTATATACCTCTAAACTCTATTACTTTTGAATTATTTCTTTTTTGGACAATATTTTACTACTCCAAAATATGTAACTACAACAAGCAATAGAAGATCAAGATATAGTATACTAGCTAAGACTAAGGTTATTTTACTTCTTTGTTGTTACTATGTTTCTTTTAAATCTGTTATATTTTATAACACTCTGTGACACAGTTATACCCTTAGTTATTGTTATGATTTATCATCTCTAAAGTACTTAGATAGAGTACTAGTAAAACCTTAGCTTTATTATCAAATAAGCTTTTTTTTATTGCTGTTATTTTTTTTCAATACATTAGTTCTCTTATTCTAGTAGATTAGTATAGAGGTGACATAACCTAATTGGTTGAGGTTGAGCCTAGAATCCTAAGGACCAAAGCTTAACAGAACCAGCTATAAAACCACAGAACTAAAGAGTGATATTTTTTATTTTTTTTTAGTAACATATTTCATACTCTGACTTCATCCTTTGTATCACTTTCTAGAATCTAGAGTATATATTTATAGTATATTCACAGTAATTCTTAGTATATTTTTAGTTATTTTTATGCTACTTTTCTTTTATCTAATATCTTAAAGTAATAGTATTGGATATCCTAGTATAAAGAACAACTATATAAATAACAGAAGCACTACTAGAAGAAAGTACATTTTCAACAGCATTATTTTTAATAAACTTAAGATCAAGGTTAATATATATATAGTCTTGAAAATATTAGAGAAAGCTTTGTATTCTTGAACTTATCTTTTTTGTCTTTTATGATTATCAAGTAAAGAGTAAAAATAATAATAACATTGTTGTTATAGTTTTTAACTTGTATAGATATTTTTGGTGCTTTGGTCTAAAGAATAAAAGTATTAACATATAGTCATAAGGGCTTAGAACTCAACCAAGGTGGTTGTTTAGAAAGAACTTAATAAAGTTTTTTACTAGATTGTTCAACTACTTATACAAATATCTATTAGTCTGTGTACTTAGCTTCTATAATTATATAACTCTTACTAATAACTATATATATCTTATATAAGCTTTTCTACACTATTTATTTTAGTCATTTATTTTGGCTATATATAAATATTTCTTTTATATTTGGAAAAAGTACAATAAATTTGTTGGTAATTTTACAATATAATTAGGATTATAGTTATCTAAAAATTCAGAATTATAGTAATTAACAAAAATCTCTTGTAAAAGAGTAAAAAAGATTGTATTTTGTAGTTTACAACAAAGTTAATTCTAATAATATTTAATTGTATAATTATATAAAGTATTTAGAACAATGCTTAATCTACTATATTAATTGTCTACTTTTTTTCTGACTATCTAAATTAGTTTTATTATTTTATATTTTCTTAGGTGTAATAAGATTAATATATTACTAAAAATATCCATTTCTAATAAAAAGATTATAGTAAAGATTTATAAGCTAATACAACAAATAATAAAATATAGTAAAATAAAAATAAGTAAAAAAAATTTACATATCTTCTATTTTGGTATTGAAGATTGATTTTAGATGTTGTTTGAACACTTTTAAGGTTCTAAGTTTTTTTCTTGAGTAGTTTAAATATATAATAATATATAAAGTAATTATATAAATGGATAAAAAAAACTATACTATTATTGCAATTAACCTTATGTTTTACAAATGTTTTTTATGACTCTTAAGTATAAATTACTTTTTTCTTATATATAACATTATATATATTAGTATAAGGTCATAAGGTGGTTGTTCAAAAAGAACTTAGTAGAGTTTTCCATTGAATTGTACAACTATTTATACAAATATCTATTGGTCTATACATCCATCTCCTACAATTATATGATTTTAACTAATAACTATATATTTTATATAAGCTTTTTCATACTATTTATATTTCTTTTGTATTATATTCCTAGATATTATCTATTAGATTGAAAAATATATAAGAAATAGTTTTTTTTTGAAACTATTTCATAATAATATGTATATTATGTTTCACTAGTAGAGTATATTCTTTACTCAACAGATCTCATGTCTACTATATACTTTCTTTATTACATTTATATTTTTATTTTATAGTATATAAATATATAAGTAAATATTTACTTGTATTCTCTATACTTTAACAATTGTATTATTTTCTTTACTTTATAACTTAATTTTTTAAGGTCATAACAATTATATAAGTATTACAAAAGACTATTTACTAATTTGTAATTTAATAATTTTATAATCAAATAGCTTAAAAAAGAAAAATTAAACAAATTTTAAAAAATATTATTAAGTTTAAAGTTTATTTTCAAACAAAGAGTTTTTAAATATATAATTGTAGTAGTCTATATACCAAAACAAGCTGGTTTCTAACAGTTATATATATAGTTAACAAAAATCTGCTAAAAAGTATTCAAGACTATAATCTAGTAGATACTATTGTATACAAAATACAAAGTTTAGTTAAGGTCAAAGTATCATTGAATAAAACCAAATTTAAAAATAAATTCTTCAACAACCTTGACTTCTAATACAATTTTCTTTGATGTTGTAATAGAAATATTTGTTCTAATCTTGATGAAATCTGGTTGAATAAGTAAATATCTATCAGTAATATAGATGAAACAGTATTGATATTAATTATACTCTATAAAATATAGATATAAAGCTCAAGAGCTTTTTATATTATATTATATGAATTTAGATTTTGAAATCTTGTTTTTAGAAATTATTATTTACTTTTATACCTTTGGTATCTTCAAGTACTTTACTTTCTAGAAAATGGTGTATATAAGTAGTAGATTTACAAATTTACAGTAGAAAACTTAAGTTTTTTTTATTAGCTAGTCTGAAATATATTTTCTATTATATTTGGCTAGTTTAGATCAATAGATATATAACCAAGCAGATAGATATGTTTATCTCTATTGTTTATAATATTGTCAAAAGAAATAGTAACTATAATAATAAGAAAATTCTATTTGATGTTACAAAGACTATGATATAAAATATAATATAAGAATCTAAACTTAACTACCTTCAAGAAAATTCATATATATCTAGTATTATTACAATAGTAGCTAATTTTAACAAATGGTTAATAAATGGTCTTCTTCTATATCTAGTAATATTGTGGTAGGATATGACTATATAACAGATCTAGACAACTTAATAAATAAGATAACACTAAACTGTTAAATAACTTGATATTTTAATTCAAGCAGTGATTATTAAAGTATTCCTTTACATAGTCTATTCTACTAACTCTTATAGTTCATTAATTATTATTATTCTTATCCCCATTTATTTGTCATCACCTATATTTATCCTAGTATATTTTCTAGGAATTCTTATTTTGATCTCTGAGGATTCTCTAAAAGTAAGTCTTCAATATTATCTATTGACACAAATATAATATCTGAGGATCTTCTAGAGATTCTTGTTTTTTTAGTTGCCCTTACAGCAACTTAACTTTCAAATATCTGCCATATAATACTACTTGCTATTACATAAACCATTGTAGAAAGGGAATTGTAAGGACAATATAAGGGCAACACCAGACAAAAAGCCAGAAATCACACTAGAATACTAGATAAGGGTTCTAGAAGCTAGAGTAATATTTAAGTAAGAGTAAATCTACTGATATAGGCTTCTATATATACTATAAGAGATGATCTGTGTACAGTCATATAAGCTACAGTCCAATAATAGCACTTTTTAATTAGAATAAATAAAATGATCAAGACAGTATGTAAACAGAGAAATAAAAAAGTAGATGGATATTTGTTATAAGATAAGATCTACTAGATAAATTGCAAATTAGATATTTAGCTAAGTCCTATTCTAGGATAGATGACTGCTGTCCTCTTATAAACAACTAAAATGAAGTAACTCCAGTGTTAACACTAAGTCATGAGAACTTGGTATTCATCCTAGATAGATATTTAGAAAAAACTCAATAAAGTTCTCTATTGGATTGCACTAACTACTTATATAGATATCTGTTGGTTTGTGCACTTATCTTCTATAATCACATAACCTTTACTAATAACTATACATATCTTACATAAGCTTTCCTATGCTATTTATATCTTTTCTATATTATATTCCTGAATGTTTTCTGCTAGGTTGATAAATATATAGAAAATAGTTTCCTTTCTAGAAACTGTTTTATAATATTCAAAAAAAACCTCAAAAAATAGGATAAGGCTTCTGAAGGGATAATCTATACTATATATACAAGTTCCCTAGTTACAGAATTGTAAGAGTAACTAGAGCAGTGTAACTCCAGAAGAAACCTCAGTTTATGGTTAAGTCTAGAATATATTACAACTCATCTCCAGAACAATTCTCTCAGTTGTAGAATATCTTAGCAGTCAGGGTCAGGAGTGGAGGAATGAGCTAAACTAACTAGATATTAGGTACTAATAGATAATTAGTTCAGAATCACTTTGATAGTATGTAAACTTTAGTATAGTTTTCTTATAAGAATATCTTAATAGTTAGGATCAGAAGTAAGAAGAGCTAACTAAACTAATTAAATATTAGGTAATAATATGTAATTAGTACAAGATCACTCTAATAGACTACTACTAGTGTGTCAAAAATAAAGTTTAGTATAGTCTCCTTACAAGAATAAAATATACTAACAAATAATACTACTTGCTATTATACAGACCATTATAGGAAAAAACAAACTACATTAATAAATAATATTAGTAAATTTTATTTATTTTCTTATTAGCTTATCTTAAATAAGTATTTTTCATTTTATTTGCTCTATTTTCTATAAACTATTTTATCTTATATATATAAAATATACCATTCAAGAATGTATATAGTGTTATTTCTTTTTCTTACTATTATAAAACACTGTATTTATAGGCTATTTAGGTAAGTAGTATAGTATGATTTACCACTATACTACATTCTGTTGACATCTTTCTACAGGTTATAAACTCTATAAGATATGTACTGGATGACTATTGTAGCTATAAATGTAATTTTTGCTATTATAAGTACTCAATATCCTATGCTCACCTAGTTATTATAATAAATTGCTAATTTATTTTCTATTTTTCTCTTTATTTAGAATATGTCTTCTAAAATACTCAGTTTACTTTGCTGTTATAGTTGTACTATGGACTAGTAGTCATATATTGTATAGTTTACTACTATACCAAAAGGGCAATATTGGCAAAGTTACTTTCTAATGAGGGTCCAGCTATTTATGTAGTTCTTTGAACAAGTATTTTGTTATACCTTCATATTACTATTTAGTAGTTACTTTTTTGTGACATTTGTACCTTTGATAGCCAAAACTTCATTGAATAGGATACTATTATTTGCTATATTGTAAATGCCATGGGCTGTTAAATAGCACTTGGTATCAAACCTTTCTCTGTAATCGCTAATAATATCAAAATAGAAAAATCTCATAGAATAAGAGAAAATTGGAATAACCAAAACTTCTAGGTATATAGTAACCTTATGCTGCATATCTTCCCTGATATTAGGAACCTTGCTATAAAAGCAAGGATAAATACTACAAAGATTTTGTTGGACTGGCTGAAAATATAGTATAGGACCACTAGCATTTCTACTTTTTATCCTGATGTTGTTGTTATTAATAAACTTCAAGTTCCAGAAGACTATAATCTCATACCTACAATTGACAAACTGCTGTCTCTGTTTATGCAACTAGAAAACAATAAACTGGTTTATACAAAAGCAGTCTAAGCAATAATCCTTTTTGTAAAGTTATCTCTATAGATAGAGGAAATTACCCAAAGCTATAATCAAAAGACTATTGATGCAATAACTCTCACCTTTGCAACAATTTGCAATAATGCAATAATGAACTGGTAACAGTATTCTTCCAAAGAGAAGTAGAAAAACTCTTAAGATCTTAAAGCCAAAAAGCTGTCCAATATACAATACAAGGGCAAAGATCTTCAATTCTAGCAGCAGAGACAAGGATCTAGCAGACTATATAGCAAATATAGTAGCTAATATTAAAACAAGATGAGAAAGTAGAATAGGCAGTAACACCCTTATATATATACTATACAATTCTTTAACTTAACTTTGATAACAATGGTTCTAACTTATGTAGTTTACTGCCAATACCAAATATACTTGGGATATTCCCAGCACTTTGGTACATTTATTGACACTATAAGAATACCTAAGCTTGATACTGTGCTTCTACCAATAGTTCTTAACTGACTATCAAGTCCTTTTAAGTCTAGGGCCTACCTATGTCATAGTAGTCCTGAGTTATGTTATCTAGATATCAAGGAAAATAAGAGAGTAAGAGATGACAAAGTTCTATGATAAGCAATACTAATAAAAGAATTGAGTTCTAGTATAGGAACTTAGACTAAGATGCCTTAGAACCACTCTTAGTTCAAGTTGACAAAAAGAACTCAATAGAGTTCTTGTTCAATTTCTATATACTACTTATACAACTACTATATAGTCTATATATTACTTTTCCACACTTATCATGTAATATCACCTTAACTTGTAATATATGACATGTGATATATCATGTAATACTTTCTTGTACTTCTTCCTTGTATAGTAAGTTCAAAAAAGAAAAAAAATATAAATAATAACTTAGTTATTTTGGCCATGTTATGATATACCCAGTAACTTTGGTGGATTTTGAAATTGTTCATTGCTGTTTTAGACATCCATTTAAAGAAGTTCTAAAGTAAACAAGAAAACATACTAATAACTTTTTAGAAATTGACATATCTCCTAATGATCCTATTTACCTGGGTTGTACACAAGGAAAGATGCCCAACCAACACTTCCCTGCATTAACTTATTGTGCTATGTACTTTTTCAACTAATCCATTCTAATCTTAAAACCTTTCCAACTGAAATACACTACTTTCTAGCCTTTATAGAAATGCAATATCATGCTATAGTACAGTAATAGATGTTAGATAATGGTAGTAAATACAAGTCAGTGGCCTTTGATAAAATATTGAAGAATAGAGGAATTAAAATCCTTTAAAGTACACTTTACATGCTATAGCAAAATAGGCATTTAGAGTAGCTCATATAAACCTTGTTAGATAAAGCTGAAAGTATATACTTTAATACATGCCTACCTGAAAGCTAGTAAAACTTTGCTTTCTACTATGGATGCTATATTTACAACCAAACCCTCTAGGCCAGATTAAATTGACAAACCCTCTTCAAGCTACTTGAGAAAGAGAAACCAAAAGTTAATAATCTATGGGTGTTTGGCTGTAGAGTATATGTACATATTCTCTAGGTAGTATATAAGGACAAAATGAGTTCTAAATCAGAATTAATAACATACATTGGTATTGCATCAGGAGAGCATAGAAATATCTTCATGTACTTATCTAGAAATGTTGTGTTCACTGCTATACATACAAACTTTGATGAAAAGCTATTTTCTTACTATTGCACAAAAAATAGACAACAATAGAACCTACCAGATAATAATAATCAACCACCACTCCTGTTATGACTTGACAAAACAGCTAAGTTATTATTTATATTTCTTTTCTTTTCTTTTTCTTTTTTTTTCTTATTTGGACTTACTATACAAGAAAGGAATATGGAAAAGTATCACAGAACAATGTCATATGTCAGAATGTTACAAGATCACATTACATGATGAGCATTGGAAAGTAGTGTACAGACTATGTAGTAGTTGTATAAGTAGTGTACAGAACCTAACAAAAACTTATTAGGTAGGAAAGGATATAGCAGTATAGAAAGACTAGAATATACTGTGAATTACTATGAATATACTATGAGTGTACACTCCAGATTCTGGAAAGTGACACAATGAGTGAAGTTGAAGAGTAGAACATACTACTAGATAAAATGAAATATATTGCTCTCTAGTCCTTTGGTCTTATAGCTGGTTTAGAGAGAATACAATAATAATACAAAAGTAGAACAACCTTGGTCTCAGCTCATGCACTGTGCCTTAATCTCCTGTTGTATGTGTAGTTGCTTATTTTGGAGTAGTGGAATGTTATTCAAGAAAGAGGTAAACTCAGGAATAAGAAGTTATATAGCAGAGAGCACTATAAGAATATAGAGGAAGTGGCTTTATAACTTTAAGACTTTAATCTACAAACTGGGTTGCTACCATGTATTTACCCTATATAAATACTTGACTGATTTCAACAATCTAAATGGCCACTAAAAGCCCTTAAGAAGACCTTTCAAATGGTACCAAAAAAGTCTCAAGAAGATCAGTATTCACTGAGTTATCAGCAGATCAGTTGGCAATCACTAAGTTATGAAACACTAAATTGCTGATATCTCAGAAACTACTTAATGTAATTATTTGCTTCAATGACCATTGTAAAGCTCTCTTCAATGCACTTCTTTCAGCTATAAATAGACCATGAGGCAATAAGATCCCATGGAGATACAAGGTCCTCAATGTTTGTATATGACACTGATCTTTATCTATAGATTATTATCTGTTCTTAAATAGAACAAAGAACTGCCCTAAGACAGTTAGGTTATCTCTATTCCAAGAACAATAACACTCCTATATGTAGAACAATAGGTAGTAATCATGTAGTAGGCTGTTCTGGTACACAGACTACTACAATTATGTATTTAAGGACTTTATGTCTGAGAATAAACCTCAGACTTAATGACATCTTTTGCTGCTTGTCTAACTTTACTTTTTTGAGCACTTTGATTATCAAATCAACCAATCACAAATCAGTAAGTGGCCATTTGTGATAGATCTGAAAATCAAAAGAACTTCACAAAAGTTTTTCTCTCTTGATCTTAAACTATTACTATGTTCTCAAACTTAGTACAAGATATTTTTGATCTGATGCTTTTCTCTGATAAAGAATATGAAAAACAAAGGATCAAATGCCATGAGAAGCTAGAGACTCAAGAATGGAAGAAGGCCATAGAGAGGCAAGTGAAGAAAGAAGTATAAGAGATAAAGTGAAGAAAAAAGAAAGAAGAAAAAGAGAAGAGAAAAGTTTTAGAGAAAAAAGAGGTGTATATAATAGAATGAAACTCCTAGAAGGATACTCTACACTATATATACAAGTTTCTTTAACTATGGAACGTCCCAATAGTTAGGGTCAGGAATACAGAAAGAAGACAACTAATTAAATATTAGGTAATAGTTATTTAATTAGTGCAGGGTCACTCTGGTGGACTGCCACTAGTGCGTTAGGAACCCAAGACTATATGCTTGTCTACAAAGGAAATTCAAAGCTTGGTATATATATATGCACTAACTCAGATTGGGCCTTGAATCTGGAGGATCATCATTCTCAAACAGAGTATTATCTGATGATTGCAGAAGAAGTGTTTAGCTAGACTTTGAGGACTTAAAGGATAGTTACAATATTATTCACTGAAGCCAAATACATAATATTATCTGACTATAGCTGACAATGCATATAGATTTGCTCAATCCTAACTGAACTAGGCTATAAATCTAGTCCTATATACATTAGTAAAGACAACTAGAGATTAATATTCATAGCTAGTAATCCTATTACAAAGTCACACAACAAACACACTAATGTTTGGTACCATGCCATTTGAGACTTTATTGCACAAGAAAAGATAAAGTTATTTTACCTTAAAGGAAACAAAAACTCTACAAACATGTTTACAAAGAATTTAGGCCAAGTAAAGTTCTATAAGTTCAGAAGTTACTTGGCCTTGAATTTTATTAGCATACTACTCTAAGTGTGACATTTTTTACCTGTATTAAGTAGAAAGGGAATAGCAGTGTGGGAAGACTAGAATATACTGTGAATTACTATAAATATACTATGAGTGCATACTCCAGGTTCTGGAAAGTGATGTAATAAATAGAGTCAGAGAGTGGAATACACTACTAAGTGAAAGGAGAGATGTTGCTCTCTGGTCCCATAATTTTACAGCTGATCTAGAGGGAATGCAATGACAACACAGGATTAGAACAACCTTGGCCTCAGCTCATGCACTGTACCTTAATCTTCTGTTGTATGTGTGGTTGCTTATTTTGGAGTAGTGGAATGTTGTCTGAGAGAAAGGTAAATTCAGAAGTAAGGAGTTATATAGCAGAGAGTACTACCAGAATATGGAGAAAAGTGGATTTATGACTTTAAGACTTTAATCTACAAACTAGATTGCTACTATGTATCTACCCCATATATATACCATAACTGGAGTAGAAAAGAGCCAGTCTGAAACATAATGCTCCTAGTCTGAAATGCAATGCTCCTATAGGAGATAAATAATAATAATAATAAAGAAAATGAATAAAAATATTAATTTATACTGAATTTTCCAGTATATGACAACCTGTGTATATTGTTATGCACTAGGTGAGGGGGAGTGTTAGTAAAATTGATTTATTCTCTTATTGGCTTACCTTAAGTAAGTGTTCTCCATTCCATTCACTCCACCTCCTGGAAACTATTTTATCTCATGTATATAATGTGCACCATCCAAGAATGCATATAGCATCACTTCTTTCTCTTACTATCATAAAACACTATATCTACAGGCTATTTAGGTAAGTAGCATGGTGTGATTCACCACTGCACTATGCTCTGTTGGCACCTTTCTACAGACAACACTGCTCACTGCTCCATAGACTATTATAGAAAGGAAACAAAGCATGCTAACTTCGACACAGTATCAACTCAATTCAGAATTGATAAAGGATCCAAGACAGGCCAAAGGCCCAAATGAAAACCTTGTTTGTCAAACAAGAGCTTGTGTATTACAAGAGGTTAGCTTGGCAGAACATTCTTTTGTTGTTTTCTTTGTCACTATTTATCTCCTTACTGTTTCCACAGTTGACTTCCCTATAGTTTTAGACATCATTTGGCAAAAGGAATAACTCTTCTTCAAAAGAGAAGCATGCTGTGTAAATGATATGGACCTTCTAGTAATAACTCAAATAATTATATAGTGATCAAAAACTGTCTCTTTTCTAATGACAATTTGGTAGCATTTACTTGGTCAAACATTCTGCATTATTTTCAGACACTTGGTATGCCTTTCAATTTCTCTTCTCCCTTCCTTCTCATAGATTCAGACCAGAGGGGGAAAAACTGTATTAGGTGATACTCAATCTTTGGCAACCCAATGATAGCTAAATGCCCACCACAGATAAGCAAGAAGCAACCAGAGTGACCACATCAAGCATTGATAGCATTATTCCAATTACCACCCCACCATCTTCTCATCCGTTCCCCACCATGTTCTTCATAGTCTTGTCGAGTATATCCATGATGTTCCCCAGCTGAACTCAGTTTGTTCATACCATACCAGGCATTCATCGTCGGATTTTCCGCACACTTGATAGCTATAGGCATTTTGGGAGGCAGAACTGGTCTGAGGGTAACTTCAAGGCGGTCTGAGAGGCCCGGAAGTTGTGAGGGTCCACCAGTCAGGAAAATGTTCTGTGACAGGATCAAAGCTCTGATGATGAGAACGGCATGTCCCTAGAACTTACATTGACTAGGCGTCCTTTCTCAGCTTCGGTGAACCTCATAAGAACATTCTGTATTATTTCACCTAGACCAGCGGAGTCGACACCAGCTAGATTAGGGGAAAACCACGTCTCGCAGACCCGCCAGCGTTCTGTTATGAGATGAATGCGTGCATTGCCACGGAGGTCACCGTCCTCGTATACAGGTTTAAAGGCAGACAGGAGTGCAGAACGTTGGGAGCTAATTGCAGCATGCGTATGTTCAATTGTGAATGTGGGATCAAATTGCAATAGTTTTTGTTCAACAATCTTGAGTTGGTCAAAATCGTCTTCTTCATCTGAAGATACAGTCGTTGTGTTCTTCACCTATTAGAGAATACTCGTGTGCTAGATTGAGAGATCAAGGGCCGACTCACAATTTTGCGGTAGATAGCCCAATCAGCGTCATCTGCGCCGAACGTGTCCTCTCCTCCGCCCTTGCGTTTCTTTTTTGGCATGCGATCATCGTTAGCCAGATTGGCAATGTTTTTCATCCGCGCTTGAGAAGCGGCACTTTTTCGGTCGTTCAATGCCGCTTTACGTCGTGTGCGGTCTTTGATTCGCGTCATTAAGGACTACAAATTGCTTCAGACGGATGCGGTTGAGGGGGAGGGTTAAACAGACGGCATGCTCTTCCCATAATCGTCTTGACCAGCCTTTAAAATCATTTTCGCGTTCATCTTCTTCCCTCTTTTCCTCGCGTTCTTTCTCCTCGCGTTCCTTTTCTTTTTCCTTACGAGCGCGAACACGTGCCTCGTAACCTGCTTTAAGAAGCTTCTGTTTCTTCTTCTCTTTGAGGCCTTCCTCATCCAACTAGAGGGAGTGTTTAGATAACAGTGGATAGGAAGCGTGTCCTACCTCGGCATCCGGGATATCAACTAGAGGGAATATCGGTTCTTCCTGTGTGCTGGTGAGCCAAGGTACAGTATGCGGCAATGCAGGGACACACAACTGGTTCATGAGATTCTATTATGCCTTGCTCCTTTTTCCGAGCTTTAGCAATGTGATTGTCAAGTTTTCTGATGGCCTGATCAAGTGCTGCATCAGAGTCAAAGCCTTCAGCTTGGAGCTTATTCTAGGCAAGGGGCTCAGCGTCGGAGATTGGAAAGAAAACAACGTACCGCCCATTCGCGCTTGGAATCTGAGCTCTTGCCTTCCCGCATAGCCGTCAAATGTTGCAGATCGCTCTCCTTTTGTTTTAGTTTTTCGGCCCTATTTTTTGCAGCCATCTCTTGCAGCTTCTTTCCTTGTTCTTTGCGTTTCTCAGCAATCCTGGCCAGTTCTTCCCCTGTCTTTTCTTCTTGGAGTGGAATTGCGAAAGGGAACTGAACAATGCACTCGGAGGCGCGAAGGGCGTTGGGATCTTGCAGGGAGCGGATACAAGTGAGGTAGTTGGGTACGAAGGAGCATAATTCCTTGAGCATCCACTGCGAATGGACAGATCAGACTGAAATAAAGATACGGTAGAATAGACTTACATTGGTTTGAGGTAGAGTCACACGTGTGGGGAAGTTGGGATATTTCAGTTGAATCAGTTTGAGGAGGTACTCAGAGGTCTGAGATGCTCCCCATGGAATCCTGGACAGGAAGATGAGGAGAGACAGACGACTGCGAAAGTGAAGAAATGGGACCTCTTTGCATGATTGAGAATCCCTTTACCGTTCAAGATAGGAATCACAGACGTGGAAGCGGTGTTGAAGGATACGACCAGCCCGTCCGCGGTGAAAGGCACGGCCGAAGCATTGTCCTTGTAGAAGGACATGATGCCGTCTATGCAGTACGTAACTTCAGGGATGGAATATAACTCGAAAAGTAGCTCGGATGTCACTAGGGAAAGGGGGACATAAGTACTGTGGGATGGCAGAGGGAGACACATACGAGCACGGGAATGAAGGGGCGTGGCGACACGTTCAGTCATAAAGACACGATGGTCTACGGTGGGTGTATTAATCCCCAGCTGAAGGAAGGCATAATCGAGGGCGTTTTCCTAGTCAACAATGAATCGAGAGACTGAGATGTAGGAGATCAAACAACATACTAACGCCTCGAAATTGAGGAGAACATCGCCCTCCCATGGAGATCTTGCTTGTCCCCTGGCCCCAGTTTCGCAGTCAACGGCTTCGCCGAAGAGCAAGAGAGATTTGTTGTTGCGGCGCTCCTTGTACTTGGCGACGACATTGGGAGCGGTCCTGGGCTCATGGTGGGCGAAACCCCATCGAAATGTGGTTGAGCCATTGTCAATGATAATGTCGTAGTCTGTTCCCGGATAGTGAAGTGGCGAGGGAGGGGGGGAGGGGGGGGAGGGGGGGAGGGACGGTGTATATGGACTGAGTGACCATTGTCAGAATGTTTGTGATGTTGGATATAGACAAACACTTGACTTGGTTTGTTTTATTTTATTTCATTTGAGAGTTCGTCATGGCAGACCTCACAGCTCTCCTCAACAACTCAAAGTCCCTCATCTCCCATCTCCCAAAGTCTGACTTGCCTTCTGTCAGTCTTTCTCTCGACCAGATCGAGGCTCAGTCCCGTCGTCTCGTGTCGCGCCAGCCAGCATCGTCCACAGATGCAGACCGGGGGTGTGTATTCTTTGTTCTTCCATCTCCCTATCCCATTTCACAACAAATTTCCAGCAATTACCTTCTTGCAAGAGCCCACATCGATGCTCCTGCGCTCTCCAGCTCCATCGCTCACCTGAACACCACAACAACATTCACGCCACTACAGGCCCTTCAGGACACCGATGTCGCGGGTTATCTGCGTCATGCCCACGAACAGAACCTCATTTCTACTATAGAAGAGGGCAGAAAGGAAACACAGGACGACTTCTACCGTGTGCTCGAGGAACGCAGTCAAAAAGATTGGGAGGCCAAGAAGAAGCGCGTCTTTGAAGAGCTGGGAGCTCGTGTGGGTGGCACCAACATGGGTGCTGTAGAACTCAGGAAGAGTGCTCATGGAAAGAATAGTCTCCTCGTAAGCTCACCTTTCTTGCTGTTGCTCATGGGCTGACCCAAGTCTCCAGGGAGTAAGCGTGTCTCGGGCACCTGTCATATCGCCCCAGATGCAGAATAAGATGGTGGTCTACAAACGCATCGTAACAGACTTGAACACTGCTCGTCTCAAGGGAACATCCTACCCCATCCTTCACTCTCTCATCGATGCTTCTGTCTCTCTCTCTGACGTGCGTGCTATGCCTCGTTTCATCTCACTTATTTATCCAACACAAACACCAACAGCCTCGTGGACACGAAACTACTCAAGCTCTTCATATCCTGGCAAAAATTACTGATGAACCCCAGCCGATTGAAGATGCAGGAGAAAGTATCATCAATGCACCACCCTTCGAACGCAAATATGCCCGAGCTCATCTTGGAGACCAAGATTCTCGCGATGCCGCAACGCTGAGGAAACAAATCGCGCGTGGTGCCAGAGAGGCGCTGGAAGAGCAGTACTGGGATGTTTTGGATACGACCGTGCAGACTAGACAGACCGAAGCAAAATTGGGAGGCGATCCCGGTATCTGTAATAGGGTTAGGGCTTTTCTAGCAGTCAGGTTTTATAGCAATGGCGAGTGGGAAGATAGAATTGAGGTACGTTTCATCTATGTTATTATCCTGAAGTCAAGAGTCTGATACTCTATAGTTGGTGGGAGGTCAACCCATGTGGGCTAAGCTTTTCTTTTTGGTACGGACGGGCCACACCCACGAAGCTCTGCAAGAGGCAATACAAAATCAAGGAGCCATTGGGCGCAAGGAAGTCAACTTCATCAACTATTTCAAAACTTGGATTGAGTCTCCTGAGCGAAAGCTCTCAAAAGCTCAACGAAGTCATCTTCAGGTTGTATACAATGCACATATGTTGCATTCCTCGGTCGTCGATCCGTACAAAATCGCCCTGTACAAGCTGATGGGCAAGATTGAGCCTTCAAGGAGGAATGTCCCAAATGTTACGACGACAGCAGAGGATTGGTTATGGTTCCAGTTGATGATGGTTTGTTGTCTGGCCTGTTTCTCCGGGTTGTAGCTCATCGAGGGATAGATCGATGAAGATGAAGATGGTGGTCTTCGCATCTTGGGTGAAGTCCTGCTTAATTACGGTGAACGTCACTTTGATGGTGCCCCGGGTCAACGTGGTAGGCGAATGTGGCCTATCGTGTTGCTCATCTGCGGACAATTTGAGCGGGTAAGGAAAACTAGATCTCAAGTGACTTTATCTGATCATGTGTCCAGGCCGTTGCTGCGCTTTGGGAGAATAGCGAAACAGAAATCGAGGCCATTCATCTGGCTATCGCTTTGGCTTACTACGGTCTCCTACGTGTGCCTCCACGTTCCGAAACTTCAGACGTCACTCCTCGTAAGCCGGATTACCTGTCCGTGTTTCCGTTCTGATTCGTTTTCGTAGTCTCCTTCTCCTCAGGTTCACCTCCTGCTCTGAGCCTTTCAACCCTGGTGTGGCGATATGTCCGCCAGTTCGTCAAGTTGGACGCTAAAGAAGCATTGCAATACGTGTATACTGTTTGCCTCTCAGCGGATCAAGGGGATGTTGGCAAAGAACAAGTTGAGATCGCCTGGGAGCTTGTGAGAAGAATTCTTGTGCTTGCCGACAGTGGACCAGTATGGGAAGAGCTTGTTGGCGGCTTCCGCGGAGACGGCTCGCGATTTGTACGCATTGAAACCGGTCCTATGAAGGATGCATGCTGATTTCTTATATCCAGAGCGGATTGATCGAACAAAATGCAAGACTGCTTCGTCTCACGGAAGTTCAACAATATAATGAGCACATTCTCCTTCGTGCCGCACGCCGATCAGAGGAAAATGACCGTATCTCGGAGGCTATCAAGCTCTTTAACCTTGCGGGTGATTATGCAACCGTTGTATCATGCCTTGCCATTGCCCTAGGGAACATACTCGCCAATTCGGGGCCAGATGAAAAAGCACATGATATTCAACGAACAGCGAAAGAGATTCTGCACCACTATGAACGTACAAACAAAGTCGTTGGTAAAAATTATAATGCTGCATCCAACTTACTCAAGATACGTGAGGCAATGGAAGCCAAGGAGAATGGAGATCTAGAAATTGCACTGGAGTTGTTGGAGAACACGAATTTGGTGCCATTGGCTGAAGATACAATGAAAATCGCAAAGAAGGTGGAGGAATTCAAGGACTTGCATGAGAGCGTGCAACGAAATTTGCCGGTGTATTTGTTGTTGACGATGCGCACGCTAGCAGAAGTATACCACAAGGTGAAGAACTCGGCGGTGGCGGATGCGACGAAACAGAAGGTATGTATTTCGTGGTTCTAAGACAGACAAAAGTGTTAACCATGATATAGACAATTGCTTCCATTCGCAAAAAGTCGAGGTCGGTAATGGTATTCGCGGGATTACTCAAGTATCGCATGTCACCCGATGTGTACTCAAATCTTGCGCGACTGGATGTGGAGATTGCGCTCTGAGACTTTGTTTAATACCCACTATTAGAATATGCAAATCCTATTGCTGCGTAGATACGAAATCTTCGACTTGTTCCTCGTCGCTATCACCAATATCGTGGTCCTCGGTCTCGTTTGTGTTTGGTTGTGTCATTTGTGTTTGGCGATGACACTGGAGAATGTCAGCGTGTTTGCACCAGAAAAAGGACCAGACCTACATGGTATATTGCTGTCCAGTAACCAGACCAATAGCTAGTTTGTACTGCGCGTTCAAAAGCTTCATCCTGGGAGACGGGCAGCTGAGACGTGTGGGCTAGCCCAGGGACTTGTTGCTCAGCCATGTCGAGAGCGGCAGACAAGCTCGCGTCATGGGTTGGGACAAAAGAGGCAAAGTCGATAGGTTGAGAGCCAGCTTCGTCCGGCTGTGGATGGTCAACATGTTCAGACTTTTTGAGTGGATTTTTCGGAGGAATGTTGTACCAGCTATGGTGAATGTTGGAAAGGAGAATAAAAAAAAAGAGAGAGAGAGAAAAACGGACAGGGGGGATTTATGAAGTGGTTCGTTTTTCCAGGCTTTGTCTGGACCGTGGTATGCCTCATATTCCTCCATGGCAGCGTTCCATGCTTCAACGAGTGCAGAGTCGTCCCAGATTTCTTCATGTGTGAGCTCTCGGCTTTGTGTTGTGTCATCCAAGGCTTCGTCTTCCTCTGCTGGTTGAGGTGGCGCAGATCGCTTGTTGCGTCTGCGCTTTTTGGTTGGAACCACATAGGGAGCGGTTATGTCGTCGTAAGAGACGAGAGAACGGGAAGTCATGATGTTGCAAGGCAGATTTTCCAAATAATATATGTGACAAGAAAATACATATACAATAGATAATGTGCTCCGGATATCCCACAGTGATCACCAGTCCTCTGTATCGGTCCAGCCACCCCTGTCGCGATTTTGGCCAGAACTGCCGAGTTTTGGCTTTGAGCGAGCCTTGCGACCGCCGAGCTCCTTGTACCTCTGACGCATGTCGAGTTTTGAGGACTGGGAGACGGCCTGAGCCTCCATGCGCCACTGATGCTCTCTGATTTCACGAGGTGTCTGATATCCAGAGTTGTAGGCTGACGAAGAACGAGAAAAGGGCGTGGACGGTGGCGAACGCTCGCGGAGGGATTTGAGATGGATAACACGCTGTCCAACTGAGAGTCAGTAAGCTGCTTTCTGGTTTCTAGATATGGCCTACCCAGTTTTGTTTCGACTCGCGCTTGGACCACTTTCCGGGCGGCAAGCTTGCGTCGTGGAAGTTTTCTCTGCGGTAGTGCTGGAACCAGACTATGGAGGGTGAGTGAGCTCTGGCTAGCGGCGGCTGGAGTGGGCAGATACCGTAGTTAATTGTCTGGCTGCGATTCCACTTTTTCGAGACGAGCGAGCACCCGGCGAGGTCTCGCAGAGAAAGACAAGTAAAGATGCGCTGCGAAATGTCTGTAGGCAGGGTTCGCAGAGGATCTGTGTGCTTGGCTTTTGCTGCTGCGCTCCTCAGTGCCGGCGACGGGGGTCTAGTGGTGCCCGGCGAGGCAACAGGGACGATGTCGTCGTCGCTGTCGTGGTGGACATTTGAACGGAGGAGATGGTAGAGAAGGCTCATTATAACTAGCTAGACGGTCGTAAACAAGGTCCATACGCCAGAAGCATACGACACTATTTCATTCGCCCCCAGCTTGCTTTCCCCGTACAGCCGGTCCACGAACGTTATCGGTACCTCGCCAACGCTGTACCCCAGCGCTCGAGCCCGCACCATCATCTCCATCTGGAACACATACCCCTTGGACACCGTCGAGCTCATAATCTGCCGCAACACCCCCGTCCGGTACAGTCTGCCGCAGTCAGTTTCAATCTCCGAACAAATCGGCACCTCGGCACTCACCTGAAGCTCCCTGTCACGTCACTCACGCCCGGACTCAGCACCGTCGCCGCCAGAAAATTGGCACCCCGCGAGACAAGCTTGCGGCGCAGATCCCATCCATACACTCCTCCAGCCTGAGCACCCTCCAGTGCTGGCTCAGCACTTGCCCTGTACCGCGTCCCCGTCACAATGTCCAGATTGTGCGCCTGTTGCTGCCGGATAAATTGCGGAATAAACCTGGGCTGCACATCCAGTCAGCCTCCCTTTCTCAGAAATTGTCAGACACTCACATGGTGCGAAAAGTCCGCGTCCATGATTATCACAAAATCTCCACTGACAAAGTTCAGTCCATGCATGTACGCCGTTCCCAATCCTAGTTTGCCTGCACGAGGTTTCAAAATCTGTCTTGTATATATATCTATAGCAAAAGTTTCAGTGCACGCTATCACTCACAATTCTGTCTTCTCCGTACACCCTCGCGAGCTGTCTCGCAATCTCTTGTGTCCCATCCGGACTCGCATCATCTACCACAATAATCTCCCAAGCTAGGCCACTTGTTCTCCGTCAGTCCGGGGGAGACCCGCAATGAGCTTATATACTTCTCATTGAACGTCTTGGCGAGTAGCCACACAATTATCGGCAGGTTTTTGCGTTCGTTGTACGTTGGAAGAATGACAGAGTACTTGTGAGTATCTGAACTGTTGAACTCGCCCTGCATGTTCAACGACACCGCGCTTTCAAACGGGTTCATGCAATAAATACGTCGTTTTGTGACGTGTCATTGACATCTTGTCACAATAGCACCTCTGATCCTGATCATGGCTTCGCCTCCTGTCATTCGTCTCGGGAACTCGTCTCCATCCTTAACCATGAAATTACAGACTCCTGCTATCGTAAAACTACAATCCCTTCTGCGCCAGTTCATCCGCATTTCGATATTTGATGGCCGCATCTTCATCGGCACTTTTACTGGAACTGATAAGCTACTTAACATCATCCTCACCAATGCCGAAGAGTACAGGTTGTCCCCGCTCTGCGTTTATCACTTTTTGAGTTGCTACTTATCCATCCCTTCATAGAGTGCAGGGCCCCGGCGAGCCGCCAGATGCACGATATGTCAACCTTATCATGATTCCCTGGCGTCATATCTCCTCTGTCGAAGCTCCGGCTCGTTTGATACAGGGTGACCAGACACACTCTCCTGGCTCTTCTATATATTTCTAGTGCTCAGTCTTGAGCCGCTAGTTACTATCATCGTACACAAGCCCATTGGGACCCTGAAGCTCTTCAGCTACTGTGCTCAAACACATCCCTGATTACTAGTTGTAAACCCCAATCTCAGAAAATGGATACTGTAAACAAAAAAACTCAGGTCAGTGAGAAACATCCTGGGCCGTAGTTTGGTTTAATTTGTGCGAGAATATCTCTCGACACTGGTAATGTGTGACTTCACCACGAGGGGCATGCACAGCGATGACACTGTTCCCAATCCGTTTATGGCACTGTGGACATCTGTTTTCGATGAGCACCATCATCCCTGTATCGACCATACTCAACGTACATTCGACTATCAATCACCCTGACTTTCCTTCTTTGCAATGCCATCAACTTCCTCGCGACGGCATCATTTCTCGCCTTGCTGATGCATTTCACAACCTTCGTTCCAAAGACCGGTGCTCTCAGTACCTCCAGCAAGAACCCTTGGACATCGTTCGCATTCACAAAAGGTGGAAGCAAGTTGAGCGTTTCTACGGGGTCGAGTCGAGGTTTGTGGCGGGATATGAGGTCCAATGCAGCTTGTAGAAGGTCTGCCGGAGAGACCTGTATTTGATTCAAGTTTGGACGGAGGTAGATGTGAAGGAGTGTCAGATAAATGGAGGATGTCAGGGAATTTGGTTGATAAATCCGATTACAGTACCTGCATTTTGTTAATCTTAAAGCGGAGGTCTTTGGGGAGAAAACTTACTCTTCGGCTTTCAGATAATCATGGAGTCGGTACGCGTAGAGTTCTAACGCTTGATCATGTCTTCCTAGCCGACCAAGGAGAATTGCACGGGCCTCATATAAATCTATAGGCAGTGTTGGTACTTTCAACTGTAATGTGGTCTATTACCTGTTGGTGATAGCAGCCCGTAGAGTCTCTCCACGCTGATCCTTTCATTCGTGTTCAAAAATTTCAGTAATTTGGTGTATAGACCCTCTTGTGTCTCTATATACATGTCAACAACTCAGACCGACTGGAAGATCAGAGTAAAAGCACTCACCGTTCTCGTTTCGCCGCTTGGCCATCAATGTCATCTTGATATACAGCTCTGCTAATCTATCATGGAACACTGGTGACTCTTCATGCCGTTCGTGAATAATAAACTCAAGATACTGAGCACAAATTTTAGGGTCTATGCTCTCTAGGTAACTTGCAACAGCTTGATGAGGAAGTTCAACGTCTTCTGACAGGAAAATCTGGGTATTGTGTCAGTGCGACTCAACAAAAAGGATATGACACACCTCGAAAGCCATGTCAGCATCACGCTCAAACACCCATCGCGAAAATTTGAATATGATATCGAGATATTCTGGGCCTAGTTTCTGGAGGTAGACAATTGATGGACGAAGTTTGTCTTTTATATCAGTCGACCTTTCACTGAGCCTGTGCAAAACTTGCGATGAGTTTGAAATGTAGAAAAAGGGGACACATACTCCTTCAAAAGTTGTAGTGCTTTGGCATGCATCTTCTTCCCGAAATAGAGATCCTTCAGCTCAGCGAATCGCTTCATGCACCCCAGGCTCAATTCCGTGACTCGTGACTAGAAGAAGAAATTTCGCACACCTGGAGCCCTCTCAAGTCCTCCTCAACTTCGCTGACCTCACACCAATTAGGCAATCGACAAAACGAGCTCAGCAATCCAGGTCTGATTACGATGTACGACTTGTACAACGCCGTGTCCACAATTTGTGAGAATCTCAACAGTTGCTCTGGTGTCAGCACACTTAGTGGTGCATCAGGTAGAGCAAAAATATCAGCGACGGATACTTCGGATAGAGGTTTGAATTCATTGTATTGATTTTCGGGAGTGATGCTAACTGAGGCAAGTGCTACGCCGAGCTTAGTTCGTCGATCGACCAGATATCTCGTCAGAGTCTCAATTGAGTAGTGAGCTTCATCTGAAACGGAATGAATTGCCTGATTGTATCAAGATGGTAAACATACCGCGGACCGAGTCTCGACCTCGATGGCCACTGTGGACGGACGCGGAGTCATCATCCTTTTCTTGGTATCCACCCAGCAGCCCCGATCCAACTCCTTTCAACTTCTTGATCGTACTTAAACCGCCAGGATTACCGGCATGCACAACGGTGTCTAGCAACTCTGACTTGTCTTGTCTCGGTACACTATGTCCTTCGTCACTATCATTCCCGTGCTCACCATTTGCAGTTTGCGAAGCAGGAGATGAAGGGCAAGGGTCATCTGAAGGAGTAGGTCCACCATATAATTGGATCCAATCTCGTTTGGGGATTGCAAGCCGGCCAGATATGCTTTTGGGGTACAAAGCGATTACTTTGGCAGGATTGAGCTCAAGCTTGGAGAATGTGTCAATGGCCTTGTCAAAATTTCCTGCTCGGAATTGCGAAACTGCATTCAGGGCACGGAAGCAGCTTCGCCTTTGTTCCTGTAGGAGGTCCAATTCAACGAGCTTATATGATAGCAGCCAGCGCACCTTGTCAGGTAAAGCGTCATCCTCAATGACATCGATTAGCCGTAATGCATCAGCATAGAGCCCACCTAGCATGAGTTGATCAATCTGATCTTCCCAAGGTCGCATGGGAAACTGCCAAATTGTGCTGCCCTCTGCCGCAGCCAAGTTCCTATCTGTCGGAGTAGTAATGACGTATAATGGAGATTTTGTTGAAAGAGAAAAAAGGGGGATATGGATGGTAGCATTCTGTGCAGCTGTTGGCTGAATAGTAGTCGGGATGGTCGCAGTATCATCTGTTGACGTTGCATTATTCATATCCGTAAGCGAAGAACGAAACGGTAAAGGAAATATTTGAGATATTTGTGATGAGATCGACGATTGAACGTGCACAACACTTGTAGGTATCATACTAGTCACTTGCTGCCCTGCCAGTGTGGTAGTAGCAACCACGGACCCTGTCAATCCCCCGAGTTGTGTGGGTACAGACCCTGCAGGAAATATGGAAAATACATATGGCGGAATGAAGGCGATCTCGTCGGGCGGTGCTACCCATTCTAAGTTTTTCTCCCTTGAAGGCTTGCCATCTTGACCGATAAATACACCCTCGTCTATCCGGCAGTCAGCCTCAAACCAGAGCAGGACGATCAAAAGGTACAACAAGTACGTACTGTCTTTAACTATGAGTACTTCACTTGCACTGGTAGGCGCAATCGTCGGTCTGGTTTTCGCACCAAGACTGAGAGACATATAGCCTGTCAGACCGCTGAACGTGCCCTTCCCCATTCCAGTAGAAGTAGAGGAGGGAAGTGGCAGGATCACGTCTATTACTGACATCGATGGAATGTTGAAAATTGCATAGTCTGGGGCATAAGCAAATCCAACTACTTCTGATGTGAGGAAAGATATTGCGCGCGGAGAGTGCGGTAGAGGTGCTTCCTATATCGAACATATATTCGTTCATTCAAAGGCTTATAAGGACGACGTACCTTTACTTCTTGAGCTTCTCCGTCTTTCCATGAATATATCACGACTTTCCGTCTGCACCCAATCAGCAGCTGCGTGACAATGCTTGGAATCTTTTGCATGGCTTTCGCATTGTCAGATGTAAATACGGGCATTGGATCCGATGCAGAGTCCTTTTCCGAGTCCGGTGAATGGGCGGGGTGCTGAACACATGTATGTACACCAAATGAGAATGCAGCCTTAGCTTTGACCAAAGGCGTGGAGGGCGCAAACCCAGGCAGAGGAAATAATGTCACAGCCATGTCTGGAAGTGGAGAGGTAGCTGAACTCGCCGAAATCCATGCCAAGAAGAGACAGAGCGCACCCGACAGCACAATAAGTGAGTTTATATCCTTAATGTAGCTCAGCTGATCAATTGACCTCTTCACAAGTGACTTCTTCGTCTCCAGTAGGGTAACTGTCTGTCCTTCAATCGCATCTGACCCGTATTCCCTCTCCATCCGCAACTGTAGTCCTCAGGAAGAGACAATGACGCACCTTGAGATGTGCGAAGGTTGTAAATGTGTAAGTTTCCAGTATTCGTTCCAACATACAGTCGGTCGTCTAAGTTCCACCCGAGGTAAGGGACTATGTCTAGACAACCAGAGAGATGACAAACCATGCTGATACAAGGACTCAACTTTCTCTTTCAGACTAGTAATAACCACTCGTGGAATTGCAAATGGCTTCATCGTGTGTTAGTATTTGTTACAAAATATGTACCCTTCTCTTACACGCATCATCAGTGCAAAATTCACACACAATGTATAACACATCCAGTATCAACAACCGATATATCTGGCCTTCCAAGAAACAGAACTCCCATGGCATCATCCGCTCAGGTGCAATGAGTACACATAAAATTGTTTTCACTGTCATGACTTTTGGACATATCACTGCCCCAACTATTTACTAACAACTTCTCCCATGCCTTCTTCCCTCCGTAGATACCCTGTTTAAGCCCTCCATGTTTAGTTTGTTTTACACAGTAAATTGATGACTGAGGTGCAATGCAATGAATATTCAACCTAGACCACATGACTGCCGTGTACTATCAGACTGGACTCTTCCTACTACTGCGATGGTCCACCTCAGATTGCTTGTTGGGAACTAAAGTGAATACAATCTCAGACATCACCCAGTGTGGTAAACGGCTGAGGGAGGATACATGCAAAGAAGCTATTTAACGAGCCAGCAATGTCTCAGTTGACTGATGTAAGAAGGACTTGGCGCTCAACATTGGGGAATAGAAATCTACTCAAGTAATGTGATTGATATGATAATAGGCTTCGTCTCCTGTATTTCGTTCTCACCATGAGCTTCCTGGATTCTACAATGGCCACTACCTTGAACTTAGCTGAACAGCACTATCAAGGTACCGATTTCTCGTCTCTCAACTGGTTCGAAAAGCAATGGGCGACTTGGTATATCTGGATTGGCAATCCTGCTATCGCTACGGGTCTTATGAGTTTTCTGCTTCACGAGGTGATTGTCTAGTGTATCTGAGTTTCTTATATGCTGATGTTCTTGACGTAGATTACATACTTTGGCTGCTGCCGTGCCTTGGATCATCGTCGCAATACCATATTTCCGCAAATGGAAGCTACAACCTACAAAGACACATACACCGCAGGAGCAATGGGAGTGCACCAAAGCAGTCCTTTGTAGCCACCTCATGGTAGAGCTTCCAATCGTGAGTTTGCCTTACCTGTTGATTTAGCCGTCTTGAAAATAATTTTTGAAGATCTGGTTGTTCCACCCCGTCGCTGAAACTCTCGGCATGGCAACCTGGCAAGTGCCCTTCCCCTCGTGGAAGGTAGTGGTTCTTCAGAATTTATTATTTATCTCCTTCGAGGATTTCTCTCACTACTGGGGTATGTGCTTCCTGATAAACATCTCCGATTTTGGCCTTGATGTGATGTCGCCTTTTTCTCTATGCAATTCAGCCCACCAAGCGTTCCATACTGGTCTCCTCTACAAGTATATCCACAAAATTCATCACAAGTACTCTGCACCTTTTGGTCTTGCAGTTGAATATGCCCATCCCGCTGAAGTCTTGATTCTTGGAACCGGTACCATTGCTGGCCCAATCCTCTACACCGCCTTCGCTCGTGATCTCCACATCTTCTCTGTATATATTTGGATTGTCCTAAGATTGTTTCAGGCTGTTGACGCTCACAGTGGTTATGGTAGGTTCATTGCTCTTGATCAGTTGAACCAGGTACCAATGATCAATGGACATGGTCACTCGGACAGATTTCCCATGGTTACTCCAACACATTCTCCCTTCTGGTCTGGCGCTGAACACCATAATTTTCACCACATGGCACTCACCAACAACCATTCAACTTCCTTCCGCTGATGGGATTGGGCCTTTGGCACTGATACCAAATATAGGGAATACAGGAAGAAGGTCAAGGTTGCCAAAGCTACAATGAAGAACACGACTCAGGAGGAAAGGGATGCTTTTGAGCGCAAGCTCATCGATGAAGTTGAGAAGGATGGCATCAAGTCTGAGGCCGAGGCTGAGGCTCAGGGCACCACAAAGACCAAAACTCAATGAACTCTTTGTCAACAGTATACCTCAGACAGTAATTTACCTAAATCCTAATAGACTGAGTTCAAGAACAAAAGAGGAGAAATCAACATGTGCCCTGGCTTGTACAAGTTGATGGTGAGACTATCTTTGTATCATGACCAACTCCAGAAAGTTTGCCTGTATGTTTATTGGTGATCTCTTATCCCAGGTCAAAAACAAGTGAACTAGACTCAATCCACCATTTTTTGCCATGAACAATGTCTGTGGTAGAAAATTCCAGCAGTCCTGCAACAGTTTAACCTATCTTGCCCATTGAGATTACCAACAATGTCTGGCAAAGACTGAACATGAGGTTTTCATCTAGGCCTCTGGTCCAACTTGAACCCTCTACTAATTCTGAATGGAATTGATATTGTGTTGAAGTCAGTACACTGCACTCCCTTTCTCCAACAGTCCACATAACAGCAGGTAGTGTTGCCTGTTAGCTTGCTATGTTTCCTTCCTCCAACAGTCTATGTAATAGCAAGTAGTGTTGTCTGCCAGCTTGCTGCACTCCCTTTCTACAATGGTCTACATAACAGCAGGTAGTGTTGTCTGTTAGATTACTTTACTCCCTTTCTCCTGTTGAACTACTTATAAATCTATAATAAAATAGCCCAGGTATCACCAGTGTAGTAGACAACTATTATATTTACCTATAATAATACAAAGATGAGGGCCAATGAGGATAATAAAGGAATAAAGCTCACCTCAGGCATTACCAGTTATCATAACTTGACAAAACAGCTAAGTCATTATTCATATTTCTTTTCTTTTCTTTTTCTTTTCTCTTCTTATTTAGACTTACTATACAAGAAAGGAATATAGAAAAGTGTCACAGGACAATGTTACATGTCACAGTCACATATTAAGATATTACAGTGTTATGTCACATGATGAGCATGGAAAAGTAGTACACAGGCTATATAGTAGTTATATAAGTAGTATATAGAACCTAACAGGAACTTTATCGAGATCTTCTTATTAACTTGGACTTGGAGCATGATTAAGTCATCTCAGACTAAGTCACTATACTAAACTCAATTCTACATCCAGAGCACTGTCTGCCTTAGACCTTGCTCATCTTAACTCTCATAATCTTTTTGATCTTTGACTGGTAATCATTACAATTACTAGTTATCTTCATATATAGCTGGGCCCTTGGCTTAAAGGAACTTGTCAATCAGTTAAGAATTGATAGTGGAAGTATGGTACTCAGCTTAGGTATTGGTACTAAGACCTAATTTCACAATCAAAGTAGTGTTGTTATCAATAGATAATGAATGTCCTTAGTGATCACCCTAGGTGAATGTTTAAGAAGAACTCGATGGAGTTCTTCCTTGGATTGGACTAGTGTGAGTGTGTGTGTGTGGTGGATGGTTTGGGTGTGGGCAGTGGGGTGTGGAGGGAGTGGGCGTGAGTGTGTGTGAGTGAGAGGTGCGTGAGTGGAGAGATGGGGGTGGGGTGGGGGGGGTGGGGTGGGGTGGGGGGGGTGGGGTGGGGTGGGGTGGGGGGGGTGGGGTGTGGGGTGGGGTGGGGGGGGGGGGTGGGGTGGGGTGGGGGGGGTGGGGTGGGGTGGGGTGGGGTGTGGGGGGGTGGGGTGGGGTGGGGTGGGGTGGGGTGGGGGGGTGGGGTGGGGTGGGGTGGGGTGGGGTGGGGTGGGGTGGGGGTGGGGTGGGGTGGGGTGGGGGGGGGGTGTGGGGTGGGGGGTGGGGTGGGGTGGGGTGGGGTGGGGGTGGGGTGGGGTGGGGTGGGGTGGGGTGGGGTGGGGGGGGTGGGGTGGGGTGGGGTGGGGTGGGGTGGGGTGGGGGGGTGAGTGGGTGCTGATGAGGGGAATGTGGGTGCGTAGTGTGTGAGTAGAGCGCGTGAGGTGTGCGTGAGCGCGGGTGAGTGGGTTATGGGGAGCGTGTGGCGCGTAGTGGCGTGTGTAGGAGGTGTGGGTGTGGGCAGGATG
Source organism: Leucocoprinus sp. KB1807203 (assembly GCA_019327925.1). Taxonomy (NCBI): domain Eukaryota; kingdom Fungi; phylum Basidiomycota; class Agaricomycetes; order Agaricales; family Agaricaceae; genus Leucocoprinus; species Leucocoprinus sp. KB1807203. Next base: position 131 of record JAHTMQ010000220.1, on the reverse strand, counting down.
AGGTGGGCGTGGGAGCGGAGAGCGAGGTGTCGCGGGTGGGAGTGAGAGTGGGTGAGGGGTGAGAGAGTGGGCGTGTGCGTGTGTGTGGAGCGCAGCGTGGGGGTGGGGTGGAGGGTTGTGGGTGTGAGGTG
>JAHTMQ010000219.1:0-154280 GCA_019327925.1 Leucocoprinus sp. KB1807203 | reverse complement strand
CTCCATCGCCCTCTCTCACAAAATCCGTTCTCTCCAATCTCCGGATATGCCAAACCTGCGAGGGGCCCATGCGCGGCCACACCTGTGTCGACAGAAAAAACGTCTGTCCTCCACGCGAAAAGCTAATCGAAACCCTTCGCCAGCTCTTTGACGAAGGCCATCAAGACTTTGTCGCCTCCATCGCCAGGAAACACGCAATTCCAATGCCTTTCTCTCCGCCACCTCAAACCTCAATCTCCTCAGTCCCTCTCATAGAACGTATCCGCCAACGCAGACCAACGCCCTTCCCTTTCGCAGACGAGCTCGAGGACATCAAGCCTAAAATCGAAGAGTCCGTCTCCAGCGTGACGAGCAACCTGCACCGAATGATCAACAAAGTCATCGACGAGCGGAGAGTGTCTTACAGCCCTCCGCGATCCCCTTCTATCTCCTCTTCCGATACCACCATCCCCGACACCTCATCCGAGGGCCTTCCCGCAGTGGGCCCCTGGAACGCGCAGCGTCTACAAGAATGGAGCGCGCCCCCAGATCCAGACGGCCTTTTTCCTAGTGAACGCGCTTCTCTCGTCCCCACCCTTCTCATCGGCTCTGATGGCAGAACCATACGCGAAGGCTCCCGTGCCGAGGCCCATTTCCGTGGCCAAGCCTCTGTCACGACTAGAGACAGATATCGAGGAAGTCCTACATATCCGTACTTCCATTCCCCACCCCCCAGCGACAGCTGGGAAGATATTTCCATCATACACCACCCATCCGATGACCGTGACTACGAGGGCAGCGGTTTCCACCGTGTCTTGCGCTCGGTCGCAGCAAGTCCAGCTATCATGGCCATTCCCGTCCGACCAGAAGACGTCGCTCGCCTTCGAGAAACTGCCGCTCGTCACGGCCTCTACACATCCGTACTCGATATCGTACCCAGGACGCCAGGCGGATCAACGGCCCTACCTCGGCTCTTCCGAAATGCCCTCATCTCAAACCGTGGAGAGAAACTATACGGGGACGAGGACGACCGTCCTATTGTCGTCATTGGCCGCGATCGCGCCATGGCCCAGCGGTACGTCGAGATGGCCCAGCGCGGCGTCATGCCAGGGACCGTATCTCATGATCAATTTGCTGGACCTCGTCTTATCACGATGTCTCAATTCATCATCATGATGGCCGTTATGGTCGTCCTGATCTTTTCTCTATTTTTCTTTTTCTTCTTGTGGTCTGGCCGATGATCTTTTTTTTCTTTCTTTTCCCTTTTTGATCGCGTTAAGTTTATCATTCTTCCCTCCCGGAAAGATGGCGTACACTCTCCTTCTCCCTTCTTTTTTTGATACCAACACCATTCAACGTTCATGCTCATGGTATATATATATATATATTCATCTCCCGGACCCTTTTACCCTGATATTACCCATCTCACGATTGATGAATCTTTTTCTTGTGGACGTTGTGGTGCTGTCATCAAACTTATCTATCTTCTCTCCTGTGTGAGCACGGTGCTCTATCTTCCAATTATGCCATCTTCCCGTGTCTTCTTTTTTTTTATTTTCTTCTTGTGTACAGTAGTCTCATGCCGACCTTCCCCCTACGACTATATGCCTTTATGCCTCCGATTCATGCCTAGCGCTAATGATGCCTCTTTTTTCTCCTCGATGCCATGTGTTAAATATATAATATTGATCCATTTCTTCCACCAACTTGTCCGAATAGAAGAAACAAAAAAGAAACTTGCACAAGAGACGCCTTGGAATAAAGACATTAATAGAACAAGCATCGATACAAAAACTCTATTGTGCACATTCATGTCATGTCGCCGAGGCTCGCTAGCATCCCTGAAATAAAATAAAATAGGAAAGAAGACAAAGAAAAAAAGACAAGTCAGTCCCTTCACACGCCCCACTCATCGAGGTAATCATATTCCATCCCACCACCACCACCATCACCTCCTCCTCCAAACCTCCCAGCCCAAGTCCTACTAATCCTATCCTCCATCTCATCCTGTCTCTTCGCATACGACAAACCCATCGTACCCACAGGGGGTGGTGAATCCAGGCCAAACCAAGCCGTAAACCAACCACCAACACGATCCCCATCACGATCCCCATCCCCACCCTTCATCGTCGTCGTCGCTTCCACAACTAAACTTTTACCCTTCCCTTTCCGCCTTCCCTTATCCCTAAACTTGTCCGGTCTCGAGCTAACATGAGCTTCAGGCAACTCCGCAAAGCTTATCCTCTTCGGTGTCGATTGACCCGAACTAGAAGCACTACACACCCTAGCCGTAATTCTCTGCGATAGCATCAGTGGCGTATCTCTGATCGCGGACGATGCAGGTAAAGGAGGACCAAGAGACGACGACGACGACAACGACAACGGCAAAGGCGTCGTCGGTCTCGACCCCTTCATCGCACTTCTCGGCGGCGAAGCCGGTCGGGTCGATGCATGATGGAGTTTCTTCGTCAGCATGCGCGAAATAGACGCTGTAGCCGAAGAAGTACCCAAAACAGGTCGAGGCGGAGGCGTCACGGGCATAAAAACATGGTTTTTGCTCGGTAAAGGGACGATTTGAGGTTGTTCATCGAGGATCTTGCGAAGAGACGATATAGTCTGCTTCGCTACACATCCATCAGATGATGATGATGATGATTCTTCAGCAGGTGGCGTCATAGGTCGACGCTGGTGACAAAGTGATGATTCGTGATTTATTGATATGCCAGAACGAAGTCGAGGTGATAACGAAACTGTCGACGATCGAAGGACAACGCTCGAATTTCTTCGCTTGATCGTAGATGAGGCCGTAAACGAGGAGCAAGGCGTGGCATTGGCAGATTTGGAAGGACGTCTGACCACAAAGGATGCAAGCTTGGCATAGGCAGGTGTCGATGAGGAGGACAGGGGTTTGTCAGTGACGATGGGCAATGCAGGAGACGAATGCAGACACGCAGTAGAGGTATTCCATTCTGCACTTGGGTAGATAGGATGGTGAGAACGGTTGCCAAGCGTGGCCATAACAGAGGAATCGGTTTCAATGTATTGAGTCAGAGCACGAGGCGGAGGGGAAATGAGATCCTCCCTGGTCCGGCGCGCCAAACGCAGCCGTGCTGTTTTCGATGACCCAGCAGCAGCACTGCTGACCTCTGCCCTCCCAAACAGACTGTCCACTCTCCTAGTAATCTCCTCCAAATCCTCCATCCACGGAGCCTTCGCTCGAGCTGGCAAATTCAAATTCTTCGCTCTGGCCTCCAAAGACGTATCCACAGGCGAATCACAAGCAACCATGCGAGACAAACTCGTCTGTGCTGACATGGAGCTCTGCAACAACAGCGTATTCGACATTTCCAATGCGTGCACACTACGCTCCAGTAATGAGTCTATATAAGGGTCCACAGAGCTCGTAGCACTCAGAGGGGCTGCCGAGAACTTTCGTTTGTGTGGGTAGTGGCGCTGCTTCCTACGTAGCGAAAGTGAAGCAGTCGATCCTGGCGGATGAACGAAAAAAGTATCTCGTTGTCTCTCAGAATCGGTGTCTTCGTCTGCCTCTTCTGCACTATCGGGGTAGTCTGGAGGCTTGTCCAGCGGTACCTGGTCCTTGTCGAAAAAAGTGTCTGAATGGTGTTGGGGCTGGAGAACCTCAGTGGTTGATGTTAGATGATACTCGGGTAATGTAGTGGTTGTATCCGTGGAAAGACGGACCCGTTTGCGATGAGTACGGCGGGGAAGAGCAGATGCTGATTTAGAGAGCATACTCATCGGAGATATCTGTAGGTGAGTCGCTTAGTGTGTTCTCTCGAGTCACAAGAAGAATGTTCAATGATTGATCCCCAATTAGTGTGTTTGTTTGTCCGATAAGCTGTACATAATTATCCTACACACACACTCTCTCTCTTAATTTGCTGTGGACAACGTCCCCTGACACTCCGACGCGAGGGAATCCTACATTCAAAAGTCAATCGCAGCTTTAAAAATTTGGGTGCCGATGCTAACCGCGACCTCGACAACACCACTGACAGGAACACAACCATCAAACGGCCCAGCAACCGACTCTTGGTATTTATAATTCAAAGTCGCAACCAGCAATCTGAATGGCCAGTATAGTCGTGGAGTTGTCCACAAGAACAGCCTTCCATATGATGCTCCAACATTGTCATAGTCCTCTGTCAGCAAATGAATGATTTATAATTTTTGACTCAGCCCAATGATCTTACTTTGTAAATTCGCACGGAGATCGAGCCAGGTATTTGGAACATCGGTTATGATAACATCGACTCCCCATCGAACGGCCTAGTTACATGTGAACTTGACCACTGGGTTTGGGATGTGTATTCTCACCTCCATCATATAAGCAGGATCGTTTACCGTCCATACCAGTAAAGACTTTCCAGCGCTCAAACAGTCTTCTCTAAACCTAAAACTATAGTGAGTTCTGTTCTAACAAGTAGAAAGACTGAACGGGAGAAACGTACTTTTGACCCTCCGCAGACGCCAACGCTGCAAACCAGACCGAAAATGCATCACAGTGATTCCAAAAATACTTCCTCGCAACATGTATACTAAATCCAATAAACGATCTTTGACAAAACGGCAAGTACCTCTTGGCTGGTTCTATAAATTTGGGGTGCCAAAGGCCAAGCAGGATACGCGGTGCCAAAGTGCTCTCCCAATTCGGTTGAGAGGTGATGACGTCGTTTAAACGTTTGAAAAGCCGTTCAGGGTCATTTTGCACTTTGACATCAATGTTGAACCGAACGTGATGGTTCTCGGACTTTTTTTTTAGAAAAAAAAGATTAGTGGATCATCACACACGTGGGTGAGGAGAATTTAAAAATTATACGGGACTCGTGGGTGTTTTTTGAAAGGATTCATCAACATACCCGCATGAGGAGCTCGACCGTCTCTGTGAACAAGGGTATAGGTTGGATGGGCTCTTTCTTCGTGCGGACGTGTTGCATCCCATCATCTCCAAACCAGTTTCGTTCCTTGATTTCCCCTAAGGAACGATCAGTAATCATAATCATCATTATATCCAACCCCACCCGTTGAGTTTGTCGTCCGTGCAAGTACTAATAAACCAACAATCAGCAACCACACCTCTCATACTCATGATTGAAGACGAAACCTGGGTCATGGAACATAAGCACGACTCCATCCTTGGAGACATGTACATCTAATATCAGCATTGGTCAGCCTCAACACCTCTCTATACCGAACCAGCCAATAACTCACCACTCTCAATGCCCTGCGCACCATCCCTAATAGCAGCTTCGAAACTCGCGAGTGTATTCTCAGGGAACCTAGCCGAGGCCTATACGAACAACGAGAGTCAGAGCGAAAGTAGCCATTCAGGATACAAAACTCATTCTCACTCCACGGTGGCCCCAACAGTCTGGACATGCAAACAGCCCCTTTTTTGAGCAGAGAGCAACATATATGATGATTGCTTACCAGGCAATGGATGGCCAGTTGGAATCTTTCCATTGAATAGCTGTTTATCGAGTTGAGACGACATTCTGACCATGCAACGTTTGTCTATCGACAGTCACAGAGCAGAGACATGTGAAAGAGAAGTTATAAGAGAAGCAAGCGGACAATTCCATCAGATCGGGGTCCAACAATATTTATCGTCGGCACAGAGACCTCGAGCCGAAATTATCCGTTAGCCTATGTAGATCTGACGCACAGGTTGCATAACAACGTAATCACCTTCGACGCTGGTTGGAAGTCTTTGTAGGTACTCTATGCAAGAAATACAAAGAGAATGCTGTAGTTCCTGAACAGCTTGGTATTCACGCATCGCATACAACATCGCATACAACCCCATTATCAATGCTACGACTAAGAGATATTAGTAATCCCGCCCTGTGCAGTCACCTGGACTGATCGTATAGTGTTACGTATCTTCTATCAGGATGCATGATCCTAAGATCCTAAACTATCCGACGTATAAGCGACTCCTAGTCTAGTCGGTGATTCTAGTTCATCAGGAGTCCTCTGCTAACTATCACATTACACCAAATCCACGAACAGGACACGCGATCAATTTCTGGCAAGGTACAGACATTACACTCCTCGACCAGAAGCGACATTCGAGGTACATAGACATTCTATTAAAAATATCCATAAAATTTAAAAGAAATAATCATAACACGACTTTCAATTCAACAATAGACTTCGAAGCCAGAAATTCATCAAAGGGCCCAGCAACACGTTCAATAGCAAGCTGCTGCACTCGCCACTGGAACATCAGAATAGGCGAATAGAACCGCGGGTCCCACAAGAAAAGCCTCCCATACTTGGATACACACTTCTCGTAGTCATCTGTTTATGATAAGAGAAATTCAGAACCAAAGAAGATGAGACACAGAAGGTGTGGCGCTGGAACACCCACACAAAAAGGATAAAAAAGAATTGGAACACGTACTATGCAGAGCCAATCGAAGATCCAGCCATGTCCTCGTGACATCAGTGATGATAGCGTTGACACCCCATCTCACAGCCTATGTATGCAACTCGCCGTAAGAGACAACTTGGCAATTCGAGATTAAACATGACGGACCTCCATCATGTGTGCAGGTTTATTAACTGTCCAAACCATGATATTCTTCCCAGCCACCTTACATTCTTGTCGGAACCTGGAAATTTTGATTAAGCATTACATGTCCAAAGAGAAACGAAAGGAAACACGAACTTTTGACCATCGGCAGTAGTAAGCGATGCAAACGAGATAGAAAATGCATGACAGTCTTGCCAAAAGTATTTTCTCGCAATCGCAACACTGTACCCTATATAGGAACGACGACAATACGGTAAACGGTGTTTCGCAAACGGCAAAAACCGGGGATGCCAGAGCCCCAAAAGGATTCGCGGCGCAAGGGTCGATTCCCAATTCGGCTGAGAGATAATGATGTCGTGCATAAGCGTGAACAATCTATCCGGGTCATTCTGAACCTTGACATCCACGTTGAACTTAACATGCTGGTTTTCTGGCTAAATGTGAACAAGCACAAGACCACCAGAGATCCGTCAATTCACTCAAGCGCCAATTCAATGCGGAACGGACCTTCATCAATAGTCCAATCGTCTCCCTGAATGTTGGAATACCCTGTTTCGGCAACTTGATGGTCCGAGCATGTTGCATTCCTTTTTCTCCGTACCATTCACGTTCCTTAATTTGACCTATACCCGACGGAAGACAGTGAGCGTGATGGTCGTGATGGTCACGGAACTCGGGACCCCATGACAAACGAGGAAAGGAAGATTTCTACCTGTTGAGTCCGTCGTCCTGTCCAAAGCTGTAGCAACAGGTCAATATCGACTTTGATTGCAAAAGGACAGACATACATGGATCATGGAACATCAGAACAACATCATCTGCTGATACGTGTACGTCTGCATTGGAAGGTTACGCGTCGCGACAAGGTAATGTCATGCTCAAATACCGCTCTCAATGCCTTCCGCACCGTCACGTATGGCGGCCTCGAAGCTTGCGAGCGTATTCTCTGGGAACCGTGATGAAGCCTATCGATGGCAACACAGCAGCAGAAATGCACGATTGATTAGCTGTCGTGTTGGATAATAGCAATGTCCACGCACCCCACGATGACCCCAGCAGTCTGAATAATGGGCTCGGGTGAGTAACATAGTCCCCAGAAGCAAGGAGCACAGGACAAATGGTGAACTCACCGGGGAGAGCACGAGTATTGGTAGCAGTAGTATTTTGCATCCTTCTTGACAATGCAATAGTAGTGGCAACTTGAGATGAAAGAGGAAAGAATGAGTAACAGATAGCAAACGTGGGCAGCAATATATAGCCCGGGCCAACAAAATGGATTCTCGGAGAAAGAAAATTCCAACAAAAGGGTGATGAGAACGTTCTTCCTTTCATTTAGTCCAGCTTTGCAGCCCTGACGTTTCATGCAACGACTAACCGAAGAGTTTCCTTTTCAGGATTTTTAGGTTACCATGCCGGCTCGGCTTCGAATTGGACGAGGTAGACCAGATAGCGAAAAAGATTTGGCGAGCGTGCGCTTGTATACGGACTTTGGGGATTACAGCTCCATGAATGGATGACCTCCGATAAGCAATCTGGGAAAGAGGGTTCAGTAAAGACAGCAAGATGAATGAGGGGTCTCTCAGACTTTCTCAGATATCACGAGATTTTCAAAGCCTTCCAAGAACCTGCCAGGGTGATTCTAGCATCTAATTGGATGTGTGCAGAGGGATGTAGGTACCCTTTTTCACAAAGTGACGCTGACTCAGCCTCGACACCCATCACTGTGGCTGTGCTTCTCAAATATCAGAATGTGGTGCTCTTTCGACATCTTCCATGGATAGTGATGTTGAGACTCCACTTCAAGAAGTCAAAAGCGAGCACGTAACTAAGTCATAATTTGCCCTGGGAATGTACACATTTATCAAGACATCGATATTAATAAACTCAGTGATGTTTATGTAATTTTTGAATATCAGTGTAATATTTCTCAGTGATTCTTAACCTAGTAAATGTCTGTTCCGGATTCACTCAGCCTAAAGTCTCAAGTTACACACTTAGGTTCCCTCAGAAATCCTATGGGAAATCATTCAAGGAGCTCTTCGTAGCAAACAGTAGGACAACCCGGGGTATACACGCCGGGATTCGAAGCTTCCAAAAGAGGAATATATTGGTACCTGTAATGAAATGAAGTATAAGCAGTGAGTTCTAGGAGTCCATAGCCAGTACATAGCCCAGGTCACCTATATAAAATATTTAATCCAGACCTCCAACATTGCAGCTACAAGATCGACAGTCTCCTAATTACACCTTGTACTACTTCCTTTCTGGTCGGCCAACTACAACTATATCATCATCTTCCGTCTCACCTCCAGCTTCGCTACAAGCTGCCGATCGCCAAAGCTGTGACGATGTCGCAGAAGACGCCAGAGACGCAGATGAGCCGGGAAGGTTGGCCGACTGCGAACTACCAGTGTCAGATTTTGTGGAGGTTGGTGGGTCGGAGGCGACACTTGAGCTAGAAAGAGTAGGCTCCGCCTCCTCAGAAGGTGATGATACTTTCTCTTCTTCGGTGACTATGGGTTTTTTAGGTTTTTGGGCATGGGTCGAAATTCTCTGTAGCGTCTCGAGCATCTGAGTACGCACGTGTTCTATCAAATCATTGACTCCGGTGGTAGTTATACCCTCTGTAGGTACCGGGGGCAGAACTAGGAGTGTGGAGATGAAGTCAGGAGACCCATGAAAGAGGCAGAATTCATAAAGGGTGCACACCTCGGACCTTGATCACGCCAGTGCCAAAGAACCCCTCTCGGTAGATGTGCCAATAGTTTTCAGTAACGATAGGAATGATTGGAAAGCCAGCCTGGGCAGCCATATGAAAGCCACCCTTTTTGAACGGTAGTAGATCCGCCTCCGGACCAAGATGTCGTGTACTTTCAGGGAATATCCACATTGAAATCTTGAGACGCTTCATCACGTCAGTCGCGGCCTTCAACGATTGTACCACGTCCTCATTTTTCCCTCTATTGATAAAGATTGCTCCCGAGAGCATCATGAAAGGACCGACGATTGTGTACTGAAGCTCTTTTTTGGCCATGATTGCAGTTGCTCTGGGCATCGTCCTGCCAATCAGTAGGATCAGTCTCCTGTGAATGTTCTCCTGAACCACTCACTTTCCAATGACCAGCAAATCTAGCATGCTTTGATGGTTGCACATAATTATCGCAGGTCTATTCTGTAGATGCTCCTCTCCCTCCAGCTCAACCCTAAGATGCATGAACCTCCAGACGAGAGCATGGAATATCCGGGCAACGTAGAAGTTGACATCATGCGGACGGCCGCGTGCGATCATTGTCGTAGCAGTTACGATACACGAAGCTGCAACGCCGAAAAGAGTCCCTAGGTAGACAAACATGCGGGTATAGTAGTAATCCTCTGGTGTGGCATTAGAAATTGACCCAAGCAAGACCACTGGAAGTGAGAGGTATGCGAGGGGTTTGAATACATTCGAGAAGAGGCCCATATTCTACGAGAAGTAGAAAGGGAAAAAGAGCAGTGGTGGTATTGATGAGGCGAATCAAATCAGTCTGCAAACGCGTGCTTCTGAGTTTCTACCACTTCTGTTATGCCACAAACATCTGGCCCTGTTTCCCGCGGTATCACAGATTCAATATCACTCAGTCAGAGCTGAATATTTGTCAGGAAGGACTCAAGTAGCAAAACCACTCGCAGCTGGCTTGACTGCACCCACAACCTCGACGCGTGCCAAGGCCAGGCCTCGGCTTTCGGCTGCTGCCATCTCGGCCGAGAGACGAAAGTCAGCCGGCAATAAGTTGGCATCTACTGCAGCAGAAGTGCCACATCAGACGGGCATCGAGAAGAGAAGAGAGTCAATTCGACAGATTTCGACGAAACCGAAGAGCCAGCCATCGAAACTCCATCTGAGCAAGGAGTCATTTGGAAACCTACAACCAAAGAGATCGTCAGTACGCCCTTGAATTTCCCTGAATCTGACAAGTGACTTGACATTTTTTTAGAATCAAGATAGCTCTGCCCCAGCTGCAGTTGGCAGTGACGCCAACAATATCCTGTCTGAGTTGGGAGACGTCAACCCTTCATCAGATTCTCTTAATGTTCCCCACGCTGTAGATGCTCTACAGGTGGCTGCTCAAACATGCCCTTGGCTACACATGAGCTCAACGTTGGATGCCTGTTTCACCAAAGCCGAACAATCTGCCAAGGTAAGATTTACCAAGACACTGCCGCCCTCTAACCCACATGCATACTAGAGAGAACTTGATATTCTCGAAAATCAGGTCTCACAGGATGAAGCTGATGTTGCAGATGAGAAAGTGCTATACGAAACTCAGCGTTTGATCGAGTTCTGTGATGAACTAACTTCCAGTACTGTAAGTTCCCCTTCACCTCCCTGGCCCAACTAACATCTGACATCGTTCTATAGTTTGCTAAAGAAGCTCCAGCGATTATGCAATCATTCATGACCTTCGGTGAAATCTGCGAACGCACCGAAGCAGAGACGTTGCAATTAGCAATGGCGGAACCGAACCTTGAATCCGAAGAGCCTTTGCAAATGTATAATGCCCTGATGGACCGCTTGGACAACCTTCAAGAGCAAGCTTCCGAGTTGGAATCTTCTATCCTAAGCCTTATAGAGTCAAATATTACCACGTCTACTCCCGCTTTGGTCGATTCAAAGATCCCCTCTCAAGTCGGCGCTACAAATGCAGACAATAAGAAGGCGGAAATGGAAGACACAGATTGTGCTCGAGAACAGATTATGGGTGTCTTTGTGGCTTGTCTTCCAGTCCTACGTGCCCGAAAGGCGAACTTGACCATGGCTCAAGAACTGATTGATAGTGCACAAGAAAACCTTAGCTTGGCATTACGCATGGAGAGGATGGGCATTGATTAGAGGACCATTGAGAGATGACTGTTGGTTTTAATTTTCTTGTCCCGACTCAATTACCAACTTTATACCTACGTTAATAGTTATACCAATGGTTGGGTGATTATCTGATCCGATATCAGTGCGTATCAGTTACACTCGTTGTCTGTAGCTCTTATTATCAATCTATATCTCATTCCGTGCCCAAATAATAGGTCTCTCCGCACAGACTCTTCGAACTTGTCTTACCGGACGACAGCCGTAGATTCTGGCGTATCTCTCAGACCGAATCAATGGCATTGTCCAAAAGAATTGTTTGAGTCATCACTTCAGCAAACTGAGGTGGTTTCAACAGGGCTCATAACAGAGAATAGCTTTGATCCGTTGGGTATTTAACCCATGTGATGAGGCTGTGGACCTCCCTCAATAATCGTGCAAAAATCCCATCTATTGGCCTGGGGTAAGCGTTTCGTTCAATCATTGAGTTACTTGAGTGAATCACAAAGAGTAGGTGCTGGATGGGAGGTGTTGGTGGAGGTCAACGTGTCAACGACATGATTGAGAAGGCTATCAAAGTATTCCTGAGACACAGTTCAGATCGACTAATGTCCTGATTTTTTGAAGGTTGGTTACACACATTTTGATACGGTAGGTAGCTTGATCAACGTCCTTATCTAATCGGGCATTTACGATTCTTATGGTGCTTTTAGGCCACAGGTTATGGTTGGTATCGAGGCTTGGGGTTTCAAAGTTATGATCTCATTCAGAATCAATGCATGTTACAGGAAACGAGAAACAAGTTGGTCAAGCCATCCGAGCTTCTGGGATCCCAAGGAAAGATTTCTATATTACCACCAAACTTGCGTATGTCCCTCTCTCCCTTTGACCTACTCTTGAGTGTTAACCTCAAACTTTTCCAGGAATGTGGACCATCACCGCATTCGTGAAGCTTTCGAGCAGTCGCTCGCAGAGTTAGACTGCGATTATATCGATCTGTATCTAATGCACTGGCCTCAAGGGTCGGTCGTAGGTCCGTCTTTCCGATCACACTGGTAACGCGGCCTCACTTAGTTTTTGTCTCATAGACAAGTCAAACATAGTCGGAAATGCATCCTTTTCTCGCGTGCTCAGCCCACAAGAATCACCAACATTCATTGATACGTACAAGGAGATGGAGAAATTGCTCGAAACAGGGAAAGTCAAATCCATTGGTGTATCCAACTTTTCTATCAAAACGTTGGAGATCTTGCTCCCCCATGTCAAGGTCGTACCCACTGTCAACCAAGTTGAAGTACATCCATGTTTGCCGCAAGAGGATCTGAGAAAGTATTGCGAAGAGAAGGGAATCCTGATCGTTGCATATTCACCCCTTGGTGTTTCCCCCCGCTGCATCATCGTTGACTTCTTTTTTACTAATATAAAAAAATTTTAGGTCGCTCATCCACCTTCTTCGAGCATGAAGGAGTTAAGAATATCGCTGCGAAGTATAACGCCACACCTGCTCAGGTCATCCTCAGTTGGGGTGTACAAAGGAAAACGGTTGTCATTCCAAAGAGCGAGAACGAACAAAGGCTGAAAGATAATATCACAGTAAGACTATCCCAATACATACTCCCTGGGCTATCATCGTGATGTATTTCCCCATAGCTCCTCACTCTCACTCAGGAGGACTTCAAGTTAATTGACGATCTACACAAGGAACCGGGTATGCATAAGTCTTTGCTCACTTACCACTCCCCGGAAGGCTCTGTCCTTGGCTGGACGTATGAAGAACTAGGATGGGATATGACGATCGGAGGCATCGTTCCTCCAAAGGCTTCCTGAATAAACGCCTTGTCCACAGGCTAACTCACTTGTGTACTTAATGTCAGTCTGTACGAAAACGTACCCAATCTTGAAGTAACTTGGTCACCACGTGCGAAAAAAAATCAATAATTCGTTATTGATGGTCCCATAACAATCGAGGGGACAAGCTCTCAACGATTTTGACTTGAAGCTTGGAGAAAATCCAGAATTTTTGCAAGGCAATACACACAATCCAATAAAGAATAGTCTATTGAGTTCTATCAATTATCAAGACCCACTAGTTGGCTCTGATTATCGAGACCCGACTTCAACCTCCTTCTCATCTTGCATACGTACTTGTGATTTTTCCAATCGGCTATCTGGCATTCCTTTGAGCAATATCGAGTCATTCTGCAAGCACTACAGTGCAAAAGCCTAGGCTTTCCCATTCCATGGCATTGCTGACAAGTGTCCAAGCCATCACCTGCTTGCTCTGATCCTACGCTAGGTGAATGTCTCAAAAAACCTGTCTTCAATGTCCTGGAAAATTCTGGCTCAGTCACATCTTCCAGATATGGTACTGGAAAGATTGGTGTGAGTGCGATGCGAGTGGCATGAGGAGCTAGCTGCGCCATTTAGTATTTTCAAGGAACGGTCCGAGGTTTTTTCCCTTTCCACAGGAGCACAACGGCGATTGCTTGTATTCCTCAGATAACGGTACTTGCTGACATCTCATATACTCGCATGCTGGGAGATGATCCCACTGACGACAACGTTCTGCAAAACACTGGAAAGGCGTGGCTCCACCAGCGAAGTTCATCACTATAGATGTTCGTGATCGCAGCGTTCTTGGGCAAACAATTGTCGATTAGTTCAATGTTTTCTGGGTTTGGGAAGATCACAACTGCGTCTCCGAGGATGGTTGCAGACGATGTATCAAGTCGGATGTAAGATAAAATGATGATTGCACGGGGGAGAAAATGATCTAGATCGATGAGATTGTAGACCCTCTGTCTCTGATCAACGTAATGAAGAAGGATGCTGCCAATCGACGCCTTGAAATTTAGCAAAGGCCCCCAAGACACTGGAGTTTCGGATTTATGCAAGTTCCTTTCCCTGCGGGACATACACATTTGCAAGTGTATACAGACCCATATCTTCGAGCCTACCAAGAGAGAGAGAGCTGGGAGGCAATCGATATTGACATAAGGAGCATTATGACAGCTGAACAGAGGTCGTGTCTCCTCACTAGCAATTGTTATGGGGAACGGCTGTCGTCTTAGCTGTGATAGAGGGGAATTGCAGGGAGGTGCATCAACCTGAAAAATGAAGTTAGTGGTTAATCGAAGTTTTCAAAGAGATCATTAGTGCCCACCTCGATGTATGACGAACGTCTGGCGATACGTATTTTCGAACGTGAACCGTCGATGGCAATCGGATAGTCCAAGAAATAGCTGTGGCATCCACCGATAAGCACTTCCATGCGGTAAGGAGTTATCTGTTTGACGTCCACTCGAGTAGCCTTGTCCGCTAGCAGTTTTATCTCATCACGAGCCACGATCTCGAGTTTTTTAGAGAAAACATCACAGCCCTCTTTTACCATTGAATACTTTGTCATATTCTGGCCGCACGTCAAATCCACGGTTACAGGAGGCCCATGTAGGAGTTCTCCCGGGTTATCTGGTCGCTTCGGCAAAATCAAGACATTTTCCTTGTCCGAGATTCTCGTAGAATATATGCGTAGCTGTGGGCCGAGTATTGACGTGAAACCGGCAGAAGATGCAGGGGTTGCTTTGAGACATAATCCGACTTGCAGATTGTGTCGTTGATCAGCAAGGATACACATAGGGATGAAGAATGAGACAATCAATGGGGAACTACCTCTGAGCCCCTCGGGATCCTCGATGATTACTTTTCGACCTTTATCGGAATCAATGATGTCCCCGAAAATGGGACGAATTGAGTCATGGAAGCTATGGCAGTTGTCCCAGAAGGCTTCGCATTGTAGGATAGGATTTGCGGATCTGTTAACAGCTACAGTTTCCAATCTTCTGAGTGCAGAGCGAGGAGCCTTCAGAACGATGTAAATGATTTGAGGAACTACATCCCATTCTTGACAGGATGGAAAATCTTCTACAAATGTTTTCGAAACATGTCAAGGAAGGTCATTATCCTCAGAGTAGATGCCCAGAATGTCAAGTTCACTAAAGAAGTTTTGTATGTGATTTGCACCGAGGAGGATTCGTGAGTTTGTAACGACATAATTGATGAAATGGCGGATTACTTGAGGCCAGGAGGCTTCAACGAAGCCAAGTGAACGTACTAATCGGAGAAAGTAGGCAAATGATCTTTGGTGATAATGGGATGTTTTGGACGTGTGTAAAATTAAGATTTCCGATCATCAGACGTTCAAATGCTGAGCCGAAACCTTCATTTTCTTCAAACATCTTTCAAGTAGACGTCCAACAACTTTCTGGCAAGGTCGGCGGGTTTGAAATGTACTCGATAGCTCCTCTGAGTAAAGTTACCATACCATCCGGCATGGGTGAATTGAGCAAATTTCCACGAAACTCGCTCATGATGTCTTTTTACTGTCGAGAGCCGTAGAAAAACTAGCAGCCTCACTGTCGTTATGGAACGTTACACCGGATGAGAAGCGAGTGGGCATGATGCCAAGAAGTATGGATAGAGTAGGAAAGTCCAAAAACACTCTCTCTTCGATAGCACTTCTCTGAGTTGGGTGATCCTTATAAGACAATAGAGAGCTTGTGGTTACACTTGTGTGTGTGGAGTGACCTTGAGCAACGGTGTGGTTGCGACAAGGACATTAAGTAGCCCAAGGTGATCTGACAGATTGGAGGTGTCGATGACGTTGAATGATATTGGCATTGTGCGATCGTGAAATGAGAATTTGGCGCCACCTCACATCGAGGAGTAAACGGTTGGTGTATAATCCCCTGCCATGCAAAGTTGTAATCCATCGCAGAATGCAAGCGCATCGCCGTAGGCGAAACGGATTATAATTTTTGACTGCCTTTGATCCAAACTATTGAGTCGGCGGTGAAGGGCCGCTGACCAGCGTGAAAACTGCTGTCGGCATCCATCCCATACTTCGTGGACAGTCGATCTGGGATGAGAGGAAGTGCCGTCATTGTATGTAGCCTTCGTCAATGTCGCCGAGGTGAAAAGCGGCGCAGGGATCGGTCCCATAATGCAAATTAAACTGACGCCCAGCCATCAAAAAGAGAAAAGTTGGATTCAGTTGTGTAAGTGTGGAAGCTGTGTTGGGACCGGTGATGCCCGTCTTCCAGTACTGGTCGTAGGTCTTTCGTTGATAACATGAACCTGAACTCAATGGAGCTGCTGAAGGGGCTGCCGACATACTTCTGCCGATGGCCGACGATGATTCCTCTTTCATTTTGACTAAGACTATCTTTTTGAGTTGCTCTTGTCGAGCATCAGACAAAGCTAGCGTCTCGGCATAGGAAAGCCAATGGCCATGAGTTTTGTTCAACGTCTCTACAGTAGCAAATTTGATGAAATGAGCGTAGACGGATGCATCCCACGTAGGAATGTTGGCAGCGGCTTCGATGAGTTTATGACATTGTTCTTGCAAGAGCAAGACTGTTTTCTTGTCAATAAATATGTCATAGAAAATGCTCCAATATAGCAAGAGCCGATCAGTATCGACACTGTCTGCAACCAGCGTCAGGAGAAGAATATTCCTAGCTGAAATAGCCATTTTAAATTGAAAGATCTGCTGCACAAGATCAGGACAGTTACCTATTACTGCAGGCTCCCAGTCGCAGCAAGTGATATCCATGAGACGGTCAGCTAGGGGAGAAAATTAGAGAAGGGGAATGCACATAGCGTGTACCAAAAACTCACGAGCACCATGATCGATGACGACCGTGTACAAAATACTCCGTGGATCACCACACCCAAGGAGGAGGATAATCGCATCTTGTTCTGGGAGGAATGTGTTCTGTAAGGCATACAGGTGGTGTGTTTCCGATTGGATAGAAGAATGTTTTGTTTTGCCAGAAAGTCAGATGAGACATGGCGAAGAAACGGGTGAATACTGGTGAGCTTGTGGTACATTAATGGAGACTTTGAAGGGTTCAAAGACGCCTTGAGACAACATTCTCCGGATGAAGTCTTCATGAAGTCTTCTTGATGAGGAGAGATGCAGAAGAAAGCAAGAGTTTATGAGAGCGGAAGGAAGATGTTTCCATGGTATTGAACATTGATATATGTATTCTGAGGCAAGAACTCAAGACAGGTATGGTCCCCTAAGGTCGATTGGACCCTTTCGAGGGTTTTACCACCATTTCGTCCTCTGAGTGAGATCACATTATTGTATCGACCTGCACAGCCAGAAGAAATATAAATCTCCAGCTTGAGTTTGGCTGTTAATGTTATGTGCAAACCCCCCAATCATCACTCTCTGCCGTTGCTGCCGAATCGGAGAATGAACCTACTCCAGCGGCGTTTTAAAATGGTGACAGATGAAACCCGATATCTAAAATAATTCCGACTTCTGGCAAACTTGTGGCGTTTCCTCCTGACACTCCCTTGAGCAATAACGAGCAATCATGCATCCGCAGCAAATGCATAGCTTTTGCTACCCGCTCCTTGATCGAAAATACTACAGGCATCCTTTGGTTTGGATTCAATTAGAGAGGACCTAAAGCAGGGCTTTTCATGCACTATTTGCAAGAATAGTATTTTCCTCTTCCTCAAAAACCCAGCGGTGGCATTGTATCGCCGATCAGCGGAATGTTTGCGTTGTCTAGATCTTCGAAGTTGCTGTATCATGCAGGATGAAAGAATCAGACTACCGCATAATGTCCGACATCAGCTACTGCCCATATCACACACTTACAAGATCTAGGCTGGATAAACCTTTTGGGTATCAAGGGGGGGTTAGTAACACCACGGGCAAACAACTGTCAAATGGAGTCACAAGGTTTGATGTCAAGTGATCTGTCAATTGGTTTGTCAGCTTAGCTGTCAATTCAATAGATACTTTGTCACATGTCACACTTTTTTGTTATTGTATTTTTCTGATTTACTTCGACTTGGTGTGCCAACTGTCTTGTCTCAATCAAATGCCACCACAGGTTATTTGTACTTGTACAAGATGCCGCCTCTGCTTTGTTATTACACCTGACAACCAAACTTTCCAAGGCAATCTGGTCTCAGCAACAACCCAGACCAACCATCTAAAACAAGATCAGCTAGCTATCACCTCAGCAACAATGGCTACAAGCGAGGTGCCGAATTTTTGGTTCAACCAGTCTCTTGACTATATACCAACTTATGAGCATTCTTCTTTCACAGCCCAATGTAACCCATCGTCCTCATATCATGCATTCAATTAGAGAAGAAGGGTCCACAATGGGAGATCACTCTTCAGGAGCTGAGAATGAGTTTATAAATCAAGTTGGTGCGTCTTGACATCTCTCTTATCAAAAAATATTATATTAAATTCTGATTAGATCTTAATGTAGTCGATACATCATCAATTTATGTTCTTGTCTGCATGCTCGCTGCTTGGATGCATCTTATTGGTGGGGTCAGCAGAGCTACAACGACACGCATCCTCAAGTTCATTGAGATTATCATCAACACATCAATTCGTGTGAGCTATCTCTCAGAGCTTGGATCACAGTCAGCTACTCCCACTTGTCCTGTTCCCTATGATGTTCGTACTGCTATGTCCAGCCTATCGATCGAGCCTCAAATTGTACGAAATATATGTTGTCCAAGATGTTTCCATCACTATCCACTCAACAGTCCCAGTGAAACCTGTACTTGGAGAGAGACTCCTCGGAGTAAAAAATGTGGAGAAAGACTCTGGACACAACGTTCAACTTGAAGTGGCCCAAAAATTGTACCCCGCAGGCTATATACTACACAAGATTTCAAATCTTGGCTTGAGTTCTTCCTATCGCGTCCAGGGATTGAGGACCTCATTGATCTATCCTATCAGCATCGCTCACCAGAAACAAAGGTTATGAATGACATTTGGGACAGTCCAGCATGGGCTCATTTACAACGACTGTAGGGAACTTGACATTCAGCTTTTTTATCGACTGGTTCAATCCATCCATGAATAAAACTGCTGGAAAAACAGTTTCATGTGATGCAATCATGTTGTTTTGTCTCAATCTCCTCTACCACCTTCGCCATAAACCCAAAAACACATTTTTTGCTGGAATAACTCCTCCTCCTCATGAACCCTCTGTCACTACAATTACGGCCCTCCTAGATCCAATAATTGATCAGCTATGCCACTTCCATCATGGTGTAATCGTTCGCACTTATCGCCATCCGGAAGGTATAAATAAACACGTTGGTGTCTTGGTATTGATAGGAGACTTACTGGCTGTACGTAAGGCTCTTGGATTTGCTGGAATTGCATCTCTCCATCATTTCTGTTCGTTCTGTTCTCTTGCTAGAACAGACATCGAGAGCCTGGATGTCAATTTGTGGAGGCCTCGAATTGGCTTGGAAGTGATTGCAGCTGCTGAGGAGTGGCGACAAGCATCAACAAAGAAGCAGCGTACAGAGCTTTTCAATAGAAATGGTGTGCGATGGTCTTCACTTCATCAACTTTTTTATCAAGACCCTGTCAAACATACGGTTTTAGGAATAATGCACAATTGGTTAGAAGGAGTTCTTCAGTATCATGTTCGTGTTAAATGGGGTATTGGTACAGATGCTGGGCAAGATCCAAACACACACCAGGAAGTACAAATTGTTGATGATATAGGAATGGATTTGGATGAAGATATCGTTGACAAAGAACTGATAGAGCTACAACAAGAGAACCAGGAACATAATGACACTCCATCCCATTTCCAACGTCTTCACTCGATCAATACTCAAAATTTGATGGCAATGAATATTGATGATGCAAGCAACGATGATGAAAGTGATTTTCACCCAAGTCTGGACTCAGATAATGACTCCCAATACTCTGAAGTAGAGTCTTTACACTTAGCATGCATTTTCGATGCATTGACTCTGGTAGAGATCCACAACTGCATTACAAATGTTGCAATTCCATCCTGGGTTAATCATCCGCCAGCTAACCTTGGTGAAAAATCCCATGGAAAACTCAAAGCTGATCATTGGTTAACATTGTTTACAGTCATATTTCCTCTGATTCTTCCTGAAATATGGTCAAGGACCAAAACCCAGCATTGTTATGAGATGACTCCCAAGAAGGAAACTATTTCTTGTGCATTCATTAACTTGATGGGAAATATCCAAGAATACAATGTGGGAAAGATATAAATAGCATGGGAAGGATTATATAAGATATAGATAGCTCTTAGTAAGGGTCATGCAATTGCAGAAGATAGGCACATAGACCATCTAATATTTGTATAAGTACCTAGTTGTTATCAATAGACAACGAATGTCCTTAGTGATCACCCTAGGTGGATGTTCAAGAACTCGATGGAGTTCTTCCTTGGATTGGACTACTACTTATACTACTTTTACAGTGGCTGTACTGCTACTAGTCCATGATCACATGTCCCTCCAGAATGTTCTATAACCTTGTGACCTTATCACATGACTTGGCTTCCTAAGTTCCCCTGCTATTTATATCTCAACCCCATTGTATGCTTTGAGGTTTTGGACTAAGTGTTTAAATGCACAGGAGACTTTTTCCTGCTCGGGGCTCCCATAACACTAGTAGAATCCAATGAGGAACTCTATTGAGTTTTTCCTGAATAACTACCTTGGTTGAGCTCTAAGTCTTCACAGCTCCATGCTAACAAGCATAATGTAGCACTCTTGAAAAATCTCCACAATGTTACAACCTGTACCTACATTGTCACATCATATACAACCTCTCCAGAATTAGCAAAGACATTTGCAGATCACTATCATGATTACCAAGCATCTTTTACTAAACTTTTATCCAATATGCGATTACATTCAAATTATCATTATGCACCACATATTCCAGAACTCTTACTTTTTTGGGATCCACTTTGTAGTGACTTAGCCTAGATGACTTGATCACCCTCCAAGTCTGAGTTGACAAGGAGAACTCGATGAAGTTCCCATTAAATTTCCTACACTACTTATACAACTACTATATGGTCTGTGCACTATCCTCCTATGGTTCCTGTATGACTTAGTCATGTAACATCACCTGACTGTAACTCATAGCCCTGTGACTCTGTGACACTTAGTTATGTGATACTTTCTCATGCTCCATCCTTGTGTAGTAAGTCCAGAAAGGAGAAGAAAAGAAAAGAAAAGTAAATAATGACTTTAGCTGTTTTGCCAAGTTATGACATACTTATCAAATTAAGTGAGTTTTCATATGAGCATCACAATGGCCTTCTCCAAAAGATCAACACCAATAACCACTTGTATAAGATCTCTTTTTTTTATCAATTTCTACTGTTTAATGATCAAGTATTAGGGGAGCTAGATCTTACAATGTTATGGCAAGTCTGTCAACATGGACATCTAGGTGGTTTACTTGAGAGGATGTTTGAAGACACTAACCATCTCAACTTTCTTGAGGACCAACCACCATCATTGACCCAGAGAGCCTAGCAAAGCTGAAATGCCACTTGTCTCTCAGAAACAATATATGAAACTATTCTTATATGTATACAGCAAGAGTACCCTCTTATTCAGCATTATCACAAGTTTCCACACCCACTTGATATAAGAACTTAGACTGTGATGCCTTAGAACTACTTCTAGTCCAAGTTGACAAGAAGAACTCAATAGAGTTCTCATTTGATTGCTGTATACTACTTATATACATTCTGTATTTACTTCTATTTATAAAGTCTTGCACCTTTTCTTTGAGTCATTCCTTCTTGTATATCCATTGATTTTCTAATTAATAGAAATAATGACTTAGCTATTTGGCTGAGTCATGACACCACCCCCCTCTCAAGGTTCCTTGTCCCAAGGATTTTACAATTCATAGTTGGGGTCAACTATGTTGCCCATTTCATCTTTGTCTTCTTCTGTCCATCCTCTAATTTCTGATTCTTTTTGCTTGATTTCTTCTTCTTTCTTCTAAATCATTTCTAAAGTTCTTTTTTCCCTTGCTTGTTTCTCTTTCCATCATCTCCAATTCCTTTCTAATCTTCCCCAATATTCCTTATCATACCTCTTGTCTGATCATCTGAATAGTTTCTTTGCTGTAAATTGTCCTGGTAGTTTTTCTCTTTTGAACATCCCTTCTTCTCTTTCTTATTATCTTACATCTTCCATATCCTATCAGTATTCCTTTTCAAATTCTTTGACTGCTCCCTTTGTGTTCTCCAAGCTTTCTATCCTTTCCCAAGTATCTGACTCTACTATAAATCCCTTCTATTATACTAGATACTTATTCTTCTCTCTAGTCTGTCATTTGTTCAATATTCTCTCGACCTCCCATTTCTCTTCTCCCTTGATTATAACTGGAGCTGGTTGCTCCTTTCTCTGTCCCTCTACTTGTCCTATGTATCTATGTATTCTACCAATGTTTACTACTAGGTGTATTTTAATCATGCTAGGTAGCTCTAGTTCAACTGCATTTGCTAATACAATCTTCTTTATTCTATAAAGGCCTACAAACCTCTCTGTCAGCTTTTCTGTTCTTCTTCCAACCATTTGGTATTTCAAATCCTTAGTACTAAGCATCACCAAGTCTCCCACTCTATACTCATCAACTTCTGTTCTCTCTCTATCTGTATATTTCTTCATCTTCTCCTATGCCTTCTCTAGCACTACCTTAGCTTCCTCCTGAATCTCTTTCATTTTTATTACAAATTTCTCTGCTCCTTCATATCTCCCCTTCTTTCTTACTTTAAACTCCATCCTGGGATCTTGTCCATAATTTGTCTTGAAAGGTAATGCTTTAGTACTTGAGTGTACTTTATTATTGTAGGCAA
Source organism: Leucocoprinus sp. KB1807203 (assembly GCA_019327925.1). Lineage (NCBI taxonomy): Eukaryota > Fungi > Basidiomycota > Agaricomycetes > Agaricales > Agaricaceae > Leucocoprinus > Leucocoprinus sp. KB1807203. The sequence goes on along the minus strand of JAHTMQ010000219.1, from coordinate 131,188 downwards.
ACTCTGCTATTCCTAACCAATTGGGCCATTGTTCTTGCCTATGGTTGATAAACATCCTTAAGTACTGTTCTAGTTTCTGGTTGACCCTCTCTGTCTGTCCATTGGTTTGAGAATTGTTATGACTTGGCCAAACGACTAAGTCATTATTTATTTTCTTTTCTTTTTTATTTTATTTTAATTAGGAAATCAATGGATGTAGAGAGGGATGACTCAAAGGAGACATGCAGGACTTTATAAATAGGGGTAAATACAGAATGTGTATAAGTAGTGTACAGCAAACAAACAAGAACTCTATCGAGTTCTCCTTGTCAACTCAGACTAGGAGGGCAATTAAGTCATCTCAGACTAAGTCGCTACACCAGAACTCGATATCCACTTCTTGAGCACTGTCCACCTTGGACCTTGCTCACTTTTACTCTCATATAAATCAACCCTTGGCCAGTGGTCATCATGATCACTAGCCACCTCCATATATAGCTGGGCCCTTGGCTTAAGGGGACTTTGCAGTCAGTTAGGGACTGCAGGTGGAGACGCGGTACCAAACCCAGGCATCATGTTCTAGACCTGACCTTGCAACTAGGTGGTGTTATTAGTTACTGTTTTCTTAGTAGAAACCTCGTGCTGTGCTCCATTGTGAGTGGTACATGCAGAGGAGTGATGGTTACTTCTAGAAGGCGTCCAGAGTAGGGATCCTCTCCTTGAGGTGATAGTTTAACCCTATTATTAAGGCAGTAGTTAGTAGGGCAGTAGGCACCTGGCTGGGTGAAGATCTTGCACCCCAGCAGACATAGTGGTAATTAGCAAGAATCAACATTACTTCTGTACCCTTGCAGAGACATAGCACTATGTCTTTGCAACAATACAACTCATTAATGAGCAACTTGCTCAAACAAAAGCATGCCCTTACTTCATTAAGGGCAAAATTAGAAGGAAAGAAAGAACAAAGAATGTTGGAATTGCAAAGGGTTTGGGCACCTGGTCCGAAATTGCAGGAATAAGGAAGGAAAGGAGAAGAGGGGAACCACTCCCCAAAATAAATTTGAAGTGTTGTCAAGTAGGGTGATGCAGTGTAATGTGAAGGAGAAGATGATAAGGAAGCAGGAGACAGTGAAAGTAAAATGTTTTAAGTGTGGAGAAGAGGGACACAAGTGCAGAGAGTGTTCTCTTTGGAAAGGAGAAAAGAAGTTGCAGTGGTAGAAGGGGCGGCATGTGTGGCCATGCCACCAAAGGTGCAGGAAAAGGAGTGGAGGAGAGTCTGGCACATGTCTTATAACAAAAGGCACAGGAGCACTGTGGAAAGGGCATTCCAGACAAGGCATGCCTGTTAGAGCTGGGGTGGTATACAAAGGAAGTGATAGTATCATATGTGGAGTGTGAAAGGTGTGGACAGAAAGGATGCCAGGTAGAGGAGAATAGAGGACAGGGGGTGATTTCAGATAGGCAGAAGTGGTGTGGATGTCAGAAAAGAAAGGAAACAGAAGTAGCGCACTCTAAGAGGAGAAAAGCACAGCAGAGCGGCGCACAGGCAGGAGTCCCAGAAGGCACAGCAAAAGAGAAGGGTAGACAAAGGGAGGTCAGACAAATGTTATGAGAGCCCCAAAAAGGAAACAGTTTCCCACACATTTAAACACTTCATCCAAAATCTCAAGTCATACAATGGGATTAAGGAATAAATAGTATGGGAGCTTAGGTAATCAAATCATATAACAAGATCAGGTGACCATAGAACATTCTGGAAGATCATATGACCATGGACTAGTAGTAGTACAGCCACTGTAAAATAGTATAAGTAGTAGTCCAATCTAATAAAGAACTCCATCAAGTTCTTCTTGAACATCCACCTAGGGTGATCACTAAGAGCATTCACTGCTTATTGATAACACAAGAACTCGATACCACATCCAAGCACTGTTCACCTTGAACCCTGCTCAAAATCACTTAAAGGCATAGTTGGCTTCATACTGGCCCCGCAAGTGATTTCCCCTACTACACTTATTCCATACTCTTCTTTGCTAGGGAGCACAGCACTCTCAAGCATCTTGGATAGCAGGCCCTAGCTATAAAGGGGACTTCACTATCAGTTAGGGACAGTGGGTAGATGGCCTGGACAAAGCTCGTGTCCCTGCCCGAGACCTGACCTCTATATTGAGTGGGCTCGTAATTAGTTCTTCACTATCAGCTCCATGCTACCAATCCATTGTGATCGGTCTACACAGGGCAACGACGGGAACCTCTTAAAGGCCTGTCTAGCTTAGAGATTCCCTTCTTAGGGATAATATTGTTTCACCCTTCTTAGTCAGTAGTCAGTCATAAGTACAGACGAAGAAGACCACTCATCCTCCTACAAGGAAACATTGCCATTACCATCACTATCACCATCACTATTGCCATCACCAATGTCTCGCCAACAACAACAGCAACAGGGGGAACACCCTTTAGTACCCACCCCCCTCTAAACCAGAGAGGAGCAACTCCTCACCATGATTGCAACCCTGCAGCAGTAGGTCAATACCATGCTCCTTCAGCAACAAGGGAGCAGAGTGGAGGTTGTAAGACCTCAAGTTTTCAGTGGAAGGATAGAAGAGGTGAGCGTGTTCATTAACGCAGCTCGCCTATACATTAGGATGAAGATGACAGAAGAAGCAGCAGCAACCCAGGTGGTCTGGGTATTGTCATATGTGCAGGGAGGAATAGCAGAGGCATAGAAGGATAACTTGTTGGATGAGCTGGCCAAGGGAGAGTCAGAGGTGGAATCAGCAGAGCAATTGTTTACAAAAATAAGAAATGACTTTGGGGAGACATTGGAGGAAGAAAGGAAAATAGAGCAGCTAAGGACAATTGAACAAGGAGGAAGAACCTGTGACAAATATGTGCAAGAATTTAAAAAGGTTGCCAGGGGGAGCGGCTATGAAGGAAGGCCCCTTATCGAAAAATTCAAGAGAGGACTAAATGGGACCATTAGGAGGAAGTTGGCTGAAGCAGAGGAACTGCCAACCACCATTGGAGAGTGGCAAGAAAGAGCAGTGAGATTAGATAGAAACCAAAGGCAAAGCAGGGCGGAGGAGAGAATGTTGGAGAGGAATGCAGTGCACCCAGGGGGAAATGCACAGCCAAGGGGGGGAGGATCATATGGGGGAAGGGGGGGACAAATAACATGGAGAACGGAGGGAGGATACAGTGGAGGAGGAGGAGGAAATATGTTTAATAGAGGAGGAGCTCAAATGGGTCCAAGAAGAAACCCAAACACAATGGATATAGATAGAGGAAAGGGAGGGGATAGGACTTGCTATGTATGTGGAAAGTGGGGCCATATGGCCAAAAATTGTTGGGAAAGACATAAAGGAAGGGTAGTAGAAACATCGCAGGAGTCGGCAAAAGAAAATAGAGGACAGTAAGCTCTTGACTGGCCTCCAATAATCTGTACAGTGTATTGCACCCAGAAAAGCTGGACAATAAATCAAACTTCACCAATACAACTGAGAGAGTAAGAGACATGCAGCGTATACTATGGCCACTAAGAGAAGTCTGGATGAAGGTGGGACTAGAGAAGTTGGAAAACCATGAAGGAGTAGCAGTTAAGGCATTACTAGATAGCGGGGCAATGGGGCTATTCATGGATATGACCTTTGCTAAAGAAAAGGGGTTTAAAATGGAAAAATTAAAAAAACCCCTGTTAGTTAGAAATGTGGATGGAACGGTCAATGCAGGGGGGGCCATAACACATCAGGTTAAATGCAATATATTCTTCAAAGGACATGTGGAAAGGGCAAGGATGGACATATGCAACTTGGGAAAGATGGAGGTGATACTAGGAATGCCGTGGCTAGCAGCCCATAACCCAGAAATAGATTGGGAAAAGGGGGAGGTAAAAATGACATGTTGCCCACCTATATGTGGAAAGAGAAAGCAGGAAGAAGGAAAGAAGGAGGTAAAGAAAGTGAAAAAGGATGAGGATGAAGAAACATTGAAAAGATTGGTACCCAAAAGGTTTTGGAAATGGAAGAAGGTATTTGGTAAAAGGGAGTCAGAGAGGATGCCAGTGCAAAAAACATGGGACCACGCTATAGAATTAAAGGAGGGGTTCACGCCGAAAAAGGAAAAGGTGTATTCATTGTTGAGGGAAGAAAGAGGAGAGGTGCAAGCATTTGTGGAGGATCAATTGAGGAAAGGGTACATCCGTCCCTCCAAGTCACCCCAAACGTCACTAGTACACTTTGTGGCAAAAAAGGATAGCACATGGAGAATGGTGCAAGATTATCAACATGTAAATCAGTGGACAGTAAAGAATGGGTACCCCTTACCCCTCATTGCAGACATACTCGACAGAGTAGGAAAGAGAAAAGGTGTTTATGAAGCTGGACCTGAGGTGGGGATACAATAATGTCAGGATCAAAGAGGGCAACAAATGGAAGGCAGCGTTTACAACGCATATTGGAGCTTATGAACCCACAGTCATGTATTTCAGGTTGACGAACTCCCCCGCTACCTTCCAGACAATGATGAACGACCTGTTCAGAGATCTCATAAACCAAGGAGATACAGCGACATTCATCAATGATATCCTGGTGGCTATGAACACTGAAGAGGGACATGATGAGTTAGTGGAGGAGGTATTAAAGAGATTGGAAGAGAACGACTTATTTGTGAAACTGGAAAAGTGTAAATAGAAAGTGAGAGAAGTAGAATTTCTGGGAGTAATAATTGGTCCAAAGGGGGTGGAAATGCAAAAGAAGAAGGTAGAGGGAGTACTAAACTGGCCAGTACCCAGAAATGTCAAAGAGGTGCAAAAATTTTTAGGCCTTGCCAACTACTACAGAAGGTTTATAAAGGACTTTGCTAAGATAGCAGCACTGCTACATGTACTAGTCAGGAAGGAACAGAAATGGAAATGGGAGAAGGAGCAGGAGGAAGCGTTTGGGAGACTTAAGAAGGCATTCACTACAGAGCCTGTCTCAGCCATCCCAGACATCGATAGAGAGATGAGAGTAGAAGCAGATGCCTTGGACTATGCAACGGGAGGAGTGTTGTTGACAAAATGTGAGGATGGAAAGTGGAGTCCAGTGGCCTTTATCTCTAAATCGTTGAACACTACAGAGAAAATTACAAAATTCACGATAAAGAGATGCTGGCAGTTATTAGGTGTCTAGAAGCATAGAGGCTGTCACAAACTTCATTTGGACCATAACTCTAGGAATACTTGACCGATTTCGACGATCTAAATGGCCACCAAAAGCCCTTAAGAAAACCTTTCAAACGGTACCAAAAACGTCTCAAAGCGATCAGTATTCACCGAGTTATCAGCAGATCAGTCTGTGATCACCAAGTTACCAGACACTAAATTGCCGATATCTCAGGAACTGCTTAACATAATCGTTCGCTTCAATGACCACTGTGAAGCTCTTTTCAATGCGCTTCTTTCAGCTATAAATAGATCCAGAGACAATAAGATCCCATGGAGATACAAGGTCCTCAATGTTTGCACATGACACTGATCTTTACTCATAGATTATCATCTGTCCTTGAATAGAACAAAGGACTGCCCTAAGATGGTTAGGTTATCTCTATTTCAAGAATAATAGCACTCCTATATATAGAACAATAGGTAATGATCATGTAGTAGGCTGTTCTGGTGCACAGACCACCACAATCATGTATTTAAGAACTGTATGTCTGAGAATAAACCTCAGACTTAACAACATCTTTTGCTACTGTCTAAACTTCACTTTTTTAAGCCTTTTGATTATTAAATCATCAACTCACAAATCAGTAAGTGGCCATTTGTGATAGAGGCACTATTTGGAGGAAGCGAAACTTGAATTCGAAATCTGGACAGATCACAAGAATCTCCAGTATTTCATGACGAGCCAAAAATTAAATTGTAGACAAGCAAGATGGGCCTTATATCTATCACGATTTAATTTTACATTAAAACATGTTCCAGGAAAAAGCATGGGGAAGGCAGACAGATTAAGCAGGAGACTGGACTGGTAGGAGGGAGTGGAGAAAGACAACAAAGACCAGAAACTAATAAAACCAGAATGGATTAGGGGAGCAGAAACAATGATAGAGGAAGGAAATCTAAAGGAAAGAATCAAAAAGGTACAGGAAGGGGATGAAAAGGTAGTAAAAGCAGTAGAAGAGTTGAAGAGAGCAGGAATAAAAATGTTGAAAGATGAAGAATGGGAAGTAGAAGATGGGATAGTGATGAAGGAAGGAAGAATATACATACCAGAAGAAGAACTCAGAGGAGAGATAATACATCTACATCATGATACCCCAGTAGGAGGGCATGGAGGAAGGTGGAAGATGGCAGAGTTGGTCACCAGGAATTACTGGTGGCCAGGATTAATGAAAGAGGTAGGGAAATATGTGGAGGGATGTGATGCATGTCAAAGACATAAGAATTGAAGCAAAGCACCAGCAGGAAAACTGATGCCCAATGCAATCCCAGAAAAACCATGGAGTCACATCTCGGCAGACTTTATTACCAAGCTGCCATTAGCCCAGGGATACAATGCTATCTTAGTAGTATGTGACCGCTTTAGCAAAATGGTGCATTTTATAGCAACAACAGAGAAAACATCAGCAGAGGGACTCGCAAGGTTGTTTCAAGATCATGTATGGAAGTTACACAGACTTCCAGAAAGCATCACATCAGATAGGGGAGTGCAGTTTGCAGCGGGAATGATGAAGGAATTGAATAACTTGCTGGGAATCCAGATGAAACTCTCAACGGCCTATCACCCTCAAACAGATGGGCAGATGGAAAGGATAAACCAGGAGTTAGAGCAATATCTGAGGGTCTTTATTGATTATAGACAAGAGCAGTGGCCAGATTGGTTAGGAACGGCAGAATTCGCATATAACAACAAAATCCACATAGCAACAAAAATATCGCCATTCAAAGTGAGCTATGGTCAGGACCCAAGGATGGGGTTTGAAGGAAGGAGAAAGGGGAAGTATAAAGCAGCAGAGAAATTTGTGGAAAGAATGAAGAAAATCCAGGAGGAAGCAAAAGCAGCACTAGAAAAAGCACAGGAAGAGATGAAGAAGTTTGCAAATAGAAGGCAAGAGGAGGGAGAAGAATACAAAGTAGGAGACTTAGTACTGCTAAGTACGAAAGACTTGAAATGGCAAATGAAAGGGAGGAGATCAGAGAAATTGACAGAGCATTTTGTGGGCCCCTACAAAGTCAAGGGAATCGTCTCTCGTAACGTGATAGAGTTAGAACTACCTAAGTCTATTAAGATACACCCTGTAGTTAACATAAGTAGAGTATGGCTCTATAAACCACAGGTAGAAGTGCAGAAGAAGATACCACCAAAACTGGTCATTATTGAAGGAGAAGAGAAATTCAAGGTAGAAAAAATCTTAAACAAAAGAACAGTTAGGGGGAAGGAAAAGTTTCTGGTAAGGTGGAAGAGGTATACAGCAGAAGAAGATACCTGGAAGAATAGGGAAAATTTGAAAAATGCAAAAGAGCTAGTAGAAGAGTTTGAGAAAATATATAGGGAAGAGGTGGAAGAACTAAGGCGACAAGAACTAGAAGAAGAAAAAAAGGAATTTAGTCAGGAATTGCCTAGGGAATTCACAGCAAAATTACTATATGGTTGGGGAAAAAGGAGATATGAGAGGGAAAGGAAAAAGAGGTAGGATGAAAACTAGAGTCAATGGAAAAATTCCTTGGGACAAGGAAACTTGAAAGGGGGGCCATGTTATGAGAGCCCCAAAAAGGAAACAGTTTCCCATGCATTTAAACACTTCATCCAAAATCTCAAGTCATACAATGGGGTTAAGGAATAAATAGTATGGGAGCTTAGGTAATCAAATCATGTGACAAGATCAGGTGACCATAGAACATTCTGGAAGATCATATGACCATGGACTAGTAGTAGTACAGCCACTGTAAAATAGTATAAGTAGTAGTCCAATCCAACAAAGAACTCCATCAAGTTCTTCTTGAACATCTACCTAGGGTGATCACTAAGAGCATTCACTGCCTATCGATAACAACAAACCTTCAAAATGCTGAGAGAAGTGTAGTTGAATATCAGGATAGAAAAGATAGACACTCATGAGGGTGTTACAGTAAAAGCGCTCTTGGATAGTGGCGCAACAGGGGATGTTCATGGATAAGAGGACAGTAGCAAGACATGGGTTTACGCTGCAGAAACTAGAGAGACCCATAATGGTCAGAAATGTAGATGGGACAAACAACAGTGGAGGAGCCATTACACATCAGGTAGAAGCAAATGTGTACTACAAGGGTCATGTAGAAAGGATGAGGATGGACATATGCAACTTAGGAAAAACAGAAGTAATACTGGGGATGCTATGATTACAGGCACATAACCCGGAGATCAATTGGGAAACTGGAGAAGTAAAAATGATGAGATGCCCACCATTATGTAGTGGAACAAGATCAAGGGGAGTCGAGAAAGGAAAAAGAGTAGCAACTCTAGAGGAAGAAAAGATTGTCAGATGGGCAATTGATGATAAGGAAGATTGGGGAAGAGAAGAAGAAATCGAAGAGGACCACAGGAAAATTGAAGAGTTGGTCCCAAGGAAATTTCTGAAATGGAGGAAGGTGTTTGGAAAAGTAGAGTCAGAAAGAATACCAACTAGAAAAGTTTGGGACCATGCTATCAACCTCAAGGAAATGTTCAAACCATAGAAGGGAAGAATCTACCCCTTATCCAAAAATGAGAGAGAAGAGGTCCAGAACTTCATAGAAGATCAACTGAGAAAGGGGTATATCAGACCATCAAAATCCCCTCAAACATCACCAGTCTTCTTTGTGGGCAAAAAGGATGGGAGTAAGCAGATGGTAATAGACTACCATAACCTAAACAACCAGACAGTGAAAAATAACTACCCACTACCACTAATTACGAGCTAATCAACAATATAGGTAGCAAGAAGGTGTTCACTAAAATGGATCTGAGGTGGGGGTTCAATAATGTGAGGATAAAAGAAGGAGATGAGTGGAAGGGAGCATTTACAACGCATATAGGATCCTTCAAGCCAACAGTTATGTTCTTTGGAATGACAAATTCGCCAGCCACATTCCAGGCAATGATGAATGAAATTCTGAGAGACTTGATTAATGAAGGAAAAGTCGCTGTGTTTGTAGATGATGTACTAGTAGGGACAGAGACAGAGGAAGGACATGACAAGATTGTGGAAGAAATACTGAGGAGGCTAGAAGAAAATGACTTGTACATCAAGCTGGAGAAATGCATATGGAAAGTGAGAAAAATTGGGTTCCTGGGAGTAGTAATAGAACTTAATGGAATCGAAATGGAGGAAGAGAAAGTAGACAGAGTACTTAGTTGGCCAGAGCCAAAAAATGTGAAAGATGTCAGGAAATTCTTGGGCCTCGCAAACTATTATAGAAGGTTTATCAAAGATTTTGCTCAAGTGGCAAGGCCTATAAATGTCCTGACAAGGAAAGATGTAAAGTGACAGTAGAGAGTGGAACAGCAGAAAGCATTCGACGAACTCAAAAGGGTGTTTACAACAAAACCAGTATTAGCAGCACCAGACTTAGATAAGGAATTCAGAGTAGAAGCTGATGCGTCAAATTATGCTACTGGGGGAGTACTATCAATGAAGTGCTCAGATGAAATGTGGAGACCAGTCGCCTTCATTTCCAAGTCTCTCAGTGATACAGAAAGAAACTACGAGATACATGACAAGGAGATGTTGGCAGTCGTTAGATGTTTAGAAGCATGGAGGCATTTCCTGGAAGGAGCAGCAATTAAATTTGAGATTTGGACTGATCATAAGAATCTCGAGTACTTTATGAAAGTGCAGAAGTTAAATAGGAGACAAGCAAGATGGGCTCTATACCTGTCAAGATTTAATTTTATGCTGAAGCATGTTCTGGGAAGTAAGATGGGGAAAGCGGATAGTCTAAGCAGAAGACCAGACTGGGAAGTGGGAGTAGAGAAAGACAATGAGGACCAGAGGTTGGTAAAACCAGAGTGGCTGGAAGTAAGGAAAACAGAGACAGTGGAAATAATAGTGGAGGGAGTAGATCTACTAGAGGAAGTTAGAAAGTCAAAAGTAAAAGACAATGAGGTAGTAAAAGCAGTGGAGGAAATGAAGAGAGCAGGGGTAAAGATGTTAAGAGATGAAGAATGGAGAGAGGTAGATGGCATTATGTATAAAGAGGGGAAAGTGTATGTGCCAAAAGATGATAAGTTGAGGGCAGAAATTATCAGGCTACATCATGATACACCAGTAGGAGGACATGGAGGACAGTGGAAGATAGTAGAGCTGGTCACTCAAAACTTTTGGTGGCCAGGGATTACTAAAGAAGTGAAACAATATGTAGAAGGGTGTGATGCTTGCCAGCGCAATAAAAACCACACAGAACAACTGGCAGGAAAATTAATGCCAAACTCAATTCCAGAAAAACCGTGGATGCATATATTGGCAGACTTTATCACTAAGCTGCCTTTAGCACAGGGATATGATAGCATTCTAGTAGTAGTGGACCAGTTAACTAAGATGGTCCATTTTATACCAACTACAGAGAAAACATCAGCAGAGAGATTAGCAAGGTTGTTTAGAGATAATGTGTGGAAACTGCATGGGTCTACTGAAAGCATCATATCAGATAGAGGACCCCAATTTGCAGCAGGGATTAATGAGAGAGTTGAATAGGATGCTAGGGGATTGAGAGTAAATGTCAACAGCATTCACCCTCAGACAGATGGCCAAATGGAGAGGGTTAACCAGGAATTAGAACAGTACTTAAGAATGTTCATTGACTACTGACAAGAACAGTGGCCAGACTGGTTGGGAATGGCAGAGTTCACCTACAACAATAAGGCACATTCGAGCACAAAGACATCACCCTTTAAGACAAATTATGGGCAAGATCCTAGGATGGGATTTGAGGTAAGAAAGAAGGGAAGTATGAAGGAGCAGAGAAATTTGTAGTGAAAATGAAGGAAATTCAGGAAGAGGCTAAGGCAGCATTTAGAGAAAGCGCAGGAGGAAATGAAGAAGTATGCAGATAGAAAGAGAGCAGAAGTCGATGAGTATAAAGTAGGAGACTTAGTAATGCTAAGTACTAAGGATCTGAAATATCAGATGACTGGAGGAGGACAGAGAAATTGACAGAAAGATTTGTAGGCCCTTACAGGATAAAGAAGATCATATCATCGAACACAGTAGAATTGGAACTACCCAGCACAGTAAAAATACACTCAGTAGTTAACGTTAGCAGAATACAAAGATATGTAGGGCAGATAGAGGGGCAGAGAAAGGAGCAACCTGCTCCAATCATAATTGAGGAGAAGAAGAATGGGAAGTTGAGAGAATATTGAATAAACAGACGGATTAGAGGAAAAGATAAGTATCTGGTATGATGGAAGGGGTTTACAGCAGAATCAGATACCTGGGAAGGAAAAGAAAACCTGGAAAATGCCAAGGAAACAATAGAGGAGTATGAAAGGAATACAGAAGGGACATGGAGGACATTAGAAGACAGGAAAAGAGAAAAAGGGACATTCTGGAGGGGAGAATTACCAGGAAGATTCATGGTGAGAAAACTATTTGGATGGTTGGATAAGAGATACAACAAAGAATACTGGGCAAGGTTGGAAAGAAACTGGAGGAGATGGAAAGGGGAAAGGGAAAGAGGACAAAGAACAATAGAGACAATAAAGGAAGAGAAAGAAGAGATTGAACAAAAAAACTTGGGAATAAAGGAGTGGACAGAGAAAGATGACAATGAAATAGGGAACATGGTTGATCCCTACAATGAACTGTGAAGAAATCCTCGGGACAAGGAACCTTGAGAGGGGGGATGGTGTTATGACTTGGCCAAACAACTAAGTCATTATTTATTTTCTTTTCCTTTTTATTTTATTTTAATTAGGAAATCAATGGACATAAGAGGGGATGACTCAAAGGAGACATGCAGGACTTTATAAATAGGGGTAAATACAGAATGTGTATAAGTAGTGTACAGCAAACAAATGAGAACTCTATCGAGTTCTCCTTGTCAACTCAGACTAGGAGGGCAATTAAGTCATCTCAGGCTAAGTCACTACAAGGATGGAATGCCATTGACAATTTACTCTCGATCCCCAACATCCTATTCAACTCCCTCATTAATCCTGCCACAAACTGGGGTCCTCTATCTGATATGGTACTTTCAGGTAGACCATATAACTTCCATACATTATCTCTGAACAGCCTGGCTAAGCCTTCTACTGATGTTTTCTCCATAGTTGGAATAAAGTGTACCATCTTTGTCAATCAATCTACTACTACTAGAATAGAGTCATAACCCTGGGCTAATAGCAATTTTGTAATAAAATCTGCTGAAATATATGTCCAAGGTTTGTTGGGTATTGAGTTAGACATTAATTTGCCAGCTGGTTGCTCTGTGCAGTTTTTGTTTCTTTGGCAGAAATCATATCCTTTCATATATTGCTTTACCTCCTTCATTACTCCTGGCCACCAGAAGTTCCTAGTGACTAATTCTACTGTCTTTTATTGTCCTCTATGTCCTCCCACTGGTATATTGTAGTGTAGCCTAATTATTTTTGCCCTCAATATATCGTCTTTAGGCACATACACCTTTCCCTCTTTATACATTATGCCATCTACTTCTTTTCATTCTTCATCTCTCAACATTTTTACTCCTGTCTACTTTATTTCTTCAATGGCTTTTACTACTTCATTATCTTTTACCTTTGACTGTTTCATCTTTTCTAATAAATTGACTTCTTCCATAATAATTTCTACCTTCTCCATTTTCCTGACTTCTAGCCACTCAGGCTTTACTAATGTTTCATCTTTGTTATCTCTTTCCACTCCAACTTTCCAGTCTGGCCTCCTACTCAAGCTATCTACCTTCCCCATCTTACTTTCCAGAACATGTTTCAGCATAAAGTCAAATCTAGATAGATATAGAGCCTATTTAACTTGTCTTCTATTTAACTTTTGCACGTTCATGAAGTATTTAAGATTTTTGTGATCTGTGCAAATCTCAAACTTAGTTGTAGTTCCTTCCAAGAAGTACCTCCATACTTCCAAGCACTTGACTACAGCTAACATTTTTTTATTGTATATCTTATAGTTCTTCTTAGTGTCACTTAGAGATTTTGAGATAAAAGCCACTGGTTTCCACAAATCATCTGAGTACTTCATCGAGAGTACTCCTCTAGTTGTATAATTTGAAGTGTCCACTTCTATCCTAAATTTCTTGTCCAAATCTAGGGACTGCCAATACTGGTCTCATTGTAAAGATCCTTTTTATCACAAATGGCCACTTACTGATTTGTGATTACTTGATTTGATAATCAAAGTGTTCAAAAAAGCAAAGTTAGACAAGCAGCAAAAGATGTTGTTAAGTCTGAGGTTTATCCTCAGACATATAGTTCTTAAATACATGATTGTGGTGGTGTTATCAATAGACAATGAATGTCTTTAGTGATCACCCTAGGTGGATGTTCAAGAAGAACTCAATGGAGTTCTTCGTTGGATTGCAGCCCTACTTATACTACTACTACAGTGGCTGTACCCTAGAGTCTTGCAATCACATGTTCTTTCCAGAATGTTCTATGATCACCTGACCTTGTCATGTGATTTGACTTACTGAGTCCCCACCCTATTTATATCCTTACTCCATTGTATGCTTTGAGGTTTTGGATTAAGTGTTCAAATGTGTGGGAAACCTTTTCCTGTTTGGGGCTCTCATAACAGGTGGTCTGTGCACCAGAACAGCCTACCACATGATCACTACCTATTGTTCTATATATAGGAGTGCTATTGTTCTTGAAATAGAGATAGCCTAACCATCTTAGGGCAGTCCTTTGTTCTATTCAAGGACAGATGATAATCTATGAGTAAAGATCAGTGTCATATGCAAACATTGAGGACCTTGTATCTCCATGGGATCTTATTGTCTCTGGATCTATTTATAGCTGAAAGAAGCGCATTGAAGAGAGCTTCACGGTGGTCATTGAAGCGAACGATTATGTTAAGCAGTTCCTGAGATATCAGCAATTTAGTGTCTGGTGACTTGGTGATCACAGACTGATCTGCTGATAACTCGGTGAATACTGATTGCTTTGAGACGTTTTTGGTACCGTTTGGAAGGTCTTCTTAAGGGCTTTTGGTGGCCATTTAGATCATCGAAATCTGTCAAGTATCCCTGGAGTTATGGTCCGAATGAAGTTTGTGACATTACCCCCCCTCTTGGTTCAAGCTCCATTGAGAAGTTATCTCATTTTTTGGTAAACTCTGAAGATATTCCTGCAGCTTTTTGCCTGCATTATGTAGATTTTCCTCAGGTTCCCATGTGTCATCTCCTTGACTGTATCCTTTCCATCTAACAAGGAATTTGTTTTTTCCATGTCTTTGTCGTGAATCTAGGATCTTTTCTACCTCCTATTCTTTCTGGCCCTGTATCAAGGTTGGTGGTGGGGGTGTGGATTTTTGTCCATGGATGGTGGATTTGGAGTACTGTGCTAACTTGCTAGTGTGAAAGACTGGGTGCAGTGCTCAGTAGCGAGGTGGCATTCTAAGCCGGAATGTAACCAAGGACAACTTTTCTATTATTTCAAATGGTCCTTCATACCGGGGTCATAATGCTCGCTCCGTAGTCTGGTAATCCTTCAGATTGAGTAGCACCTTGTCGCCAACTTTGAATGGGACACTTTGGACTTTTTGGTTATAGTACCACTTCATTCTTTCCACTGCAAGAGTAAGAGCTGCTTTTGCCTGCTCCAAGGCTTCTTGTCGTTTATATGTCAGGTCATTCAAGTCCCTTTGTGGTGACTCTTTGACTAAAATTGGGCCTGCTCTTGGGTGTCTGCCATATTCAAGGAAGAATGGACTTTCTTTGATGCCTTCATGTACTTGATTGTTATATGCAAACTCTGCACTGGGGAGTAGATTGTTATGAGAGCCCCAAACAGGAAAAGGTTTCCCCATCATTTGAACACTTAATCCAAAACCTCAAAGCATACAATGGAGTAAGGATATAAAAGGGTGGGGACTCAGTAAGTCAAATCACATGACAAGGTCAGGTGATCATAGAACATTCTGGAAAGAACATGTGATTGTGGGACTTTAGGGTACAGCCACTGTAGTAGTAGTATAAGTAGGGCTGCAATCCAACGAAGAACTCCATCGAGTTCTTCTTGAACATCCACCTAGGGTGATCGCTAAGGGACATTCACTGTTCACCGATAACATAAGAACTCGATACCACATCCGAGCACTGTTCACCTCGAACCCTGCTCAAAAAATCACTTAAAGGCGCAGTTGGCTTCATACCGGCCCCACAAGTGATTTTCCCCATCACACTTACTCCACACTCTTCCTCGCTAGGGAGCACAGCGCTCTCAAGCCTCTTGGATAGCGGGCCCTAGCTGTAAAGGGGACTTCACTGTCAGTTAGGGACAGTGGGTAGACGGCCTGGACAAAGCTCGTGTCCCTGCCTGAGACCTGACCTCCATATTGAGTGGGCTCGTAATTAGTTCTTCGCTATCAGCTCCGTGCTACCAATCCATTGTGATCGGTCTATGCAGGGGAACGACGGAAAACCTCTTAAAGGCCCATCTAGTTTAGAGATTCCCTTCTTAGGGATAATATTGTTTCACCCTTCTTAGTTGGTAGTTAGCCATAAGTACAGACGAAGAAGACCATTCGTCCTCCTACGAGGAAACATCAACATCACCATCACCATCACCATCATCAATGTCTCGTCAACAACAACAGCAACAGGGGGAACACCCTTCAGCACCCGCCCCCCCCCAAACCAGAGAGGAGCAACTCCTCGCCATGATTGCAACCCTGCAGCAGCAGGTCAATACCATGCTCCTCCAACAGCAAGGGAGCAGAGTGGAGGTTGCAAGACCTCAAGTTTTCAATGGAAGGATGGAAGAGGTGAGCGCGTTCGTTAACGCGGCCCGCCTATACATTAGGATGAAGATGACAGAGGAAGCAGCAGCAACCCAGGTGGCCTGGGTATTATCATATGTACAGGGGGGAATAGCAGAAGCATGGAAGGATAACCTGTTGGATGAGTTGGCAAAAGGAGAGTCAGAGGTGGAATCAGCAGAGCAGTTATTTGCAAAAATAAGGAACGACTTTGGGGAGACATCGGAGGAGGAGAGAAAAATAGAGCAACTAAGGACAATTGAGCAGGGAGGGAGAACCTGCGACGAATATGTACAGGAATTCAAAAAGGTTGCCAGAGGAAGCGGCTATGAGGGAAGACCCCTCATCGAGGAATTTAAAAGAGGACTAAATGGGGCCATCAGGAGGAAGCTAGCGAAGCAGAGGAACCGCCAACCACCATTGGGGAGTGGCAAGAAAGAGCAGTGAGACTGGATAGAAACCAGAGACAAAGCAGGGCAGAAGAAAGAGTATTGGGGAGGAACACGGCATGCCCAGGGGGAAATGCGCAGCCTAGAGGGGGAGGATCATATGGGGGAAGAGGGGGGCAGATAACATGGAGAACAGGAGGAGGATACAGAGGGGGAGGAGGAGGAAATGCGTCTAATAGAGGAGGAGCTCAAACGGGTCCAAGGAGAGACCCCAATGCAATGGACGTGGACAGAGGAAGGGGAGGAGACAGGACGTGCTATGTGTGTGGAAAGTGGGGCCATATGGCCAAAAACTGCTGGGAAAGACACAAGGGAAGAGTAGTAGAAATGCCGCAGGAGTCGGCAAAAGAAAATGGAGGACAGTGAGCTCTCGGCTGGCCTCCAATAATGTATACAGTGTATTGCGCCCAGAAAAATTGGGCAATAAATTGAACTCCATCAATACAACTGAGAGAGTAAGGGATGTACGATGCACACTACGACCATTAAGGGAAGTTTGGTTGAAAGTAGGGTTAGAGAAGTTGGAAAGTCATGAAGGAATAGCAGTGAAAGCATTACTAGACAGCGGGGCGACAGGTCTGTTCATGGACACGACCTTTGCAAAGGAAAAAGGGTTTAAAATGGAGAAGTTGAAAAAACCCCTCTTAGTTAGGAATGTGGATGGAACAGCAAACGCAGGGGGGGCTATAACGCACCAGGTCGAGTGCAATATGTTCTTTAAGGGACATATGGAAAGAGCCAGAATGGATGTATGCAACTTAGGGAAGACCGAATTAATACTGGGAATGCCATGGTTAGCAGCCCATAATCCAGAAATAGATTGGGAGAAAGGAGAAGTGAAGATGACACGTTGCCCACCTATATGTGGAAGAAGAAAGCAAGAAGTAAAGGAGAAGGAAGTAAGAAAGATGGAAAGGGATGAGGATGAGGAAGTGTTAAAAAGGCTGGTGCCCAGGAGATTTTGGAAGTGGAAGAAAACGTTTGGAAAAAAGGAGTCGGAAAGGATGCCAGTACGAAAAACCTGGGACCATGCCATAGAATTAAAGGAGGGATTTATGCCAAGAAAGGGGAAAGTATATTCACTATCGAGAGAGGAAAGAGAGGAAGTACAGGCATTTGTGGAAGACCAGTTGAGGAAGGGATATATCCGACCCTCCAAGTCACCCCAGACATCGCCAGTACACTTTGTGGCGAAGAAAGATGGCACATGGAGAATGGTACAAGACTATCGACACATAAACCAGTGGACGATAAAAAATGGGTACCCTTTACCCCTCATTGCAGATATATTGGATGGAGTAGGAAAGAGAAAGGTGTTTACAAAGTTGGATTTGAGATGGGGATACAATAACGTCAGAATCAGGGAGGGAGACGAATGGAAGGCAGCGTTCACAACACACATCGGAGCATATGAACCCACGGTCATGTATTTTGGGTTGACAAACTCCCCCACCACCTTCCAAGCAATGATGAACGACCTGTTCAGGGACCTCATAAACCAAGGGGACACAGCGACCTTCATTGACGATATTTTAGTAGCCACAGATATGGAAGAGGGACATGATGAGTTGGTGGAGGAAGTCCTAAAGAGATTGGAAGAGAACGATCTGTTTGTGAAACCAGAGAAATGCAAATGGAAAGTAAGAGAAGTAGAGTTCCTGGGAGTAGTAATCGGTCCAAAAGGAGTGGAGATGCAAAGGGAGAAGGTGGAAGGAGTCCTGAACTGGCCGGCACCTAGGAACGTCAAAGAAGTGCAAAAATTCCTAGGCCTCGCCAACTACTACAGGAGGTTTATAAAGGACTTTGCTAGGATAGCGGCACCGCTACACGTGCTAGTCAGAAAAGAACAAAAGTGGAAATGGGAGAAGGAACAGGAGGAAGCATTTGAAAACCTTAAAGCAGGGTTCACCACAGAGCCCGTTCTGGCCATCCCGGACATTGATAAGGAAATGAGAGTGGAAGCAGATGCCTCAGACTATGCGACAGGAGGAGTGTTGTCGACAAAGTGTGAAGATGGGA
Source organism: Leucocoprinus sp. KB1807203 (assembly GCA_019327925.1). Lineage (NCBI taxonomy): Eukaryota > Fungi > Basidiomycota > Agaricomycetes > Agaricales > Agaricaceae > Leucocoprinus > Leucocoprinus sp. KB1807203. The sequence goes on along the minus strand of JAHTMQ010000219.1, from coordinate 112,808 downwards.
AGTGGAGGCCAGTGGCCTTCATTTCTAAATTGCTGAATACCACAGAACGAAATTATGAAATTCACGATAAAGAAATGCTGGCAGTTATAAGGTGCCTAGAAGCGTGGAGGCACTACTTAGAGGGAGCAAAACTCGAATTTGAAATCTGGACAGACCATAAGAACCTTCAGTATTTTATGACGAGTCAAAAGTTAAACCGCAGACAAGCAAGATGGGCCCTATACCTATCACGATTTAACTTCATGTTAAAACACGTTCCAGGAAAAAGCATGGGAAAGGCGGACGGATTAAGCAGGAGACCAGACTGGCAGGAGGGGGTGGAAAGAGATAACGAAGACCAGAAGCTGATAAAACCAGAGTGGATTAGGGGGGTAGAAATGTTGGTGGAGGAAGAAAACCTAAGAGAAAGAATCAGAAAGGCACAGGAAGGGGACGAGAGGATAGTAAAAGCAGTAGAGGAGTTAAAAAGGGCAGGAATAAAAGCACTAAAAGATGAAGAGTGGGAAATCGAGGATGGGATAGTATTAAAGGAAGGAAGAATATACGTACTGGAAGGAGACCTCAGGAGAGAAATAATACAACTACACCATGACACCCCAGTAGGAGGGCATGGGGGGAGGTGGAAAACGACAGAATTAATTGTCAGGAACTACTGGTGGCCAGGAGTAATGAAGGAGGTGGGAAGATATGTAGATGGATGTGATGCGTGTCAAAGATACAAGAATCGAAGCGAAGCACCAGCGGGAAAACTAATGCCCAATGCAATCCCAGAAAAGCCATGGAGCCACATATCGGCAGACTTTATCACCAAACTGCCACTAGCCCAGGGATATGATGCAATCTTAGTAGTATGCGACTGCTTTAGCAAAATGGCACATTTTATAGCAACAACGGAAAAAACATCAGCGGAAGGACTCGCAAAGCTGTTTCGGGACCACATATGGAAATTGCATGGACTTCCTGAGAGCATTGTATCAGACAGAGGAGTGCAGTTTGCAGTGGGAATGATGAAGGAGCTAAATAACTTGCTGGGAATTCAGACAAAACTCTCAACAGCCTATCACCCTCAAACGGATGGGCAAACGGAGAGGATAAACCAGGAGTTAGAGCAATATCTAAGAGTCTTCATTGATCATAGACAAGAGCAGTGGCCGGATTGGTTAGGAACGGCAGAGTTTGCATATAACAACAAAATCCATGCAGCTACAAAAACATCGCCATTCAAGGCAAACTACGGTCAAGACCCGAGGATGGGATTTGAGGGAAGAAGAAAGGGGAAGTACGAAGCAGCAGGAAAATTCATAGAAAAAATGAAGAAAATCCAGGAGGAGGCCAAAGCAGCATTAGGAAAAGCACAGGAGGAAATGAAAAGGTTTGGAGACAGGAAACGAGGAAAGGGAGAGGAGTACAAAGTAGGGGACTTAGTGCTGCTAAATACAAGGGACCTAAAATGGCAGATGAAAGGGAGAAGGTCGGAAAAGCTGACCGAAACGCTTTGTAGGCCCTTACAAAGTAAAGGGAATCGTCTCAAGTAATGCGATAGAATTAGAGCTGCCCGATTCTATCAAAATACACCCTGTAGTCAACGTAAGTAGAGTACGACTCTACAAATCACAGGTAAAGGGACAAAAGAAGATACCACCAAAGCGGTTATCATCGAAGGAGAAGAGGAATTTGAAGTGGAAAAAATCTTAAACAAAAGGATGGTTAGAGGGAAGGAAAAGTTCCTGGTGAGGTGGAAAGGCTACACGGCAGGAGAGGATACCTGGGAAAATAGGGAAAACCTGGAAAATGCAAAGGAGCTGGTAGAAGAGTTTGAGAGGGAGCACAGGGAAGAGGCCGAAGAACTAAGGCGACAGGAGCAAGAAGAAGAAGAAAAGGAGTTCAATCGGGAACTACCTAGGGAATTCACAGCGAAACTACTATATGGTTGGGGGAGAAGAAGGTACGAAAGAGAGAGGGAAAAGAGATGGGACGAAAATTGGTATCGATGGAAAAATTCCTCGGGACGAGGAAACTTGAAGGGGGGGCCATGTTATGAGAGCCCCAAACAGGAAAAGGTTTCCCCTGCATTTGAACACTTAATCCAAAACCTCAAAGCATACAATGGAGTAAGGATATAAAAGGGTGGGGACTCAGTAAGTCAAAATCACGTGACAAGGTCAGGTGATCATAGAACATTCTGGAAAGAACATGTGATCGTGGGACTTTAGGGTACAGCCACTGTAGTAGTAGTATAAGTAGGGCTGCAATCCAACGAAGAACTCCATCGAGTTCTTCTTGAACATCCACCTAGGGTGATCGCTAAGGACATTCACTGTTCACCGATAACATAGATCTGACCAATTACTGAGATTATAATCCACATAGCACTGAAGATATTGCTCTAATGCCTGGTTTACTCATTCTGTTTGTCCATCTGTTTGTGGATGATATGCTGTTGACATTGTAGATTCTATTCCTAAAATCTTGCACCATTCTTGGAATAGCTCAGCTGAGTATTGTACTCCTCTATCTGAAATGATTTGTAGTGGCAGTCCATACAATGGATAAACCTTGTCATATAGTAACTGTGCCATATCTTTGAATGAGAACCGATTGTTGATAGGAATGAAATGAGCCCTTTTGGTGAGCCTGTCAACAATAACACAGATAGCGTTATAACCATTTGACTCTGGCAATTGTATGATTAAGTCTGTTGAGATTATTTCCCAAGGCCTATTAGGCACCTTGTTAGGCACGAGTGGTCCAAAAGATTGCTGTGGGCGATTTTTCATCCGCTGACACATATCACAACCCATAACATATTTCTTGTTAAATATTGTCATCCCAGGCCACCAGTAATTTCTAGAGACCAACTCATAGGTCTTCCACCGACCTGGGTGTCTGGCAGATGGCAAATCATGGTGCATCTTAACGATCTGTTGTCGTAAGGTGTCTGTTATGAGAGCCCTAAGAAGGAACAAGTTTCCCACATGTTCAAACACTTAGTCGCAAATATCAAGTCGTACAATGCAGACAAGATATAAATAGCACGGGAACTTAAGTAATCATATCACGTGACAAGGTCATGTGATTGTAGAACATTCTAGAAGGACATATGATCGTGGACTAGTAGGGTACAGCCACTTGTAAAAGTAGTATAAGTAGGTAGTCCAATCCAACAAAGAACTCCATCGAGTTCTTCCTAAACACTCACATCGAGTGGTCCTTGAGTCGTCAAGACTTAGTGATAACAAAAGAACTCGATTCCACTCCCAAGCACTGATCACCTCGACCCCTGCTCATATTTGTTCAACACGCAGTTGGCTTAATTCTGGCGCTGCGAGCAAGTACCCCCATCATCACTCACTCTCTCATCTCCCTCGCTAGTGAGCACAGCACTCACAAGCATCTTGGATAGCAGGGCCCTAGCTGTAAAGGGGACTTCTCAGTCAGGAGAGACTGAGGGAGGAGACTGAACACCAAGTCCAGGTGTTTTGTTCAAGTCCTGACCTGTTAATTGGGCCTGTTAGTTACATCTTTTCCTAGTATAAGCTCTGTGCTGTTGTCCATTGTGACGGGTACATGCAGGAGATCAGCAGTTACTTCTTAAAAGGCTGCTTAGCTTAGGGGTTCCCTCCTTAGGGACAATCGTATACAACTTGATTAGGGCAGTAGTCAGTAAGGCAATAGGAGTCTAGACAGGAGAAGATCGTGCTCCCTGTTAGACATAGCCTTAAGAAAGCCCTGGATCGAGAATTGGAAACTGAGTCAGAATATGAATCATCACCCTCCCCTTCACCACCACCACCACCACCATATGACATGTCACGCCAGCAACAACAACAACAACAAACAACAACAACAACAACAACAGGGAGCACCCTCTCAAGTACCCGCCCCCCACCAACCAACCCACGAGGAGCAACTCCTTGCAATGATCGCCACCCTGCAACAGCAGGTCAACAATATGCTCCTCCAGCAACAGGGGAGCAGGGTAGAGGTTGCGAAACCTCAAGTCTTTAATGGAAGGATGGAAGAAGTGAGCGCATTCATCAATGCGGCTCGGATATATATTAGAATGAAGATGACGGAGGAGGCGGCCACAACCCAGGTGGCCTGGGTGTTATCATACATACAGGGAGGAGTGGCAGAAGCATGGAAGGATAACCTGATGGATGAATTGGCAAAGGGAGAGTCGGAGGTGGAAACAGCAGAACAGCTGTTTTCAAAAATCAGAAATGACTTTGGAGAGACATCAGAGGAAGAGAGGAAAATCGAGCAGCTGAGGACAATAGAACAGGGGAACAGGACATGCGACGAGTACGTTCAAGAATTCAAAAAAGTCGCTAGAGGAAGCAGCTATGAAGGACGACCCCTCATCGAAGAGTTTAAAAGAGGATTGAGTGGAGTATTAAGGAGGAAGCTAGCAGAAGCAGAGGAACCCCCGACCACCATAGGAGAGTGGCAAGAGAGGGCAGTAAGATTAGATAGAAATCAGAGGCAGAGCAGGGCAGAGGAGAGGATGTTGGGAGAAGAATGCGGCGCACCCAGAGGGGAAATGCGCAGCCAAGGGGAGGATTTGGGGGGGGGGTCATACAGAGGAAGAGGAGGACATATAACCTGGTGGGCAGGAGTTCCGCATACAGGAGAGAATAGGGGAGCCGGGGGAAATACGGTCAGAGGAGGATATCAAATGGGTCCACGGAGAGACCCAAATGCAATGGACGTCGACAGAGGAAGAGGGGGAGATAGGACATGCTACCATTGCAGGGAAGTTTGGCCACATGGCCTGGAATTGTTGGGAGAGGAATAAAGCGAGAGTAGTGGAAACGCCACAAGAGTCGGCAAAAGAGAATAGAGGTCAGTAAGCTCTCGGCTGGCCTCCTCAAATCTGTACAGTGTATTGTGCCCAGAAAAACTGGGCAATAAATTAAACTTTGCAAAAAACACTGAGAGAGTAAGAGACGTGCGGCGCACCCTACGACCGCTAAGAGAAGTATGGATGAAAGTAGGACTAGAGAAGCTAGAAAGTCATGAAGGGGTAGCGGTAAAGGCTCTGTTAGATAGTGGAGCGACAGGTCTATTCATGGATATGACCTTTGCGAGAGAGAAAGGGTTCAAAATGGAAAGAATGAAGAACCCTCTACTAGTTAAAAATGTGGATGGAACAGTAAACGCAGGGAGGAGCAATAACGCACCAAGTCAAGTGCAACATGTTCTTCAAGGGACATGTGGAAAGAGTCAGGATGGACATGTGTAACCTGGGGAAAACAGAAGTGATATTAGGAATGCCATGGTTGGCGGCCCATAACCCAGAGATAGATTGGGAGAAAGGGGAAGTAAAGATGACGAGGTGTCCACCCATATGTGGAAAGAGAAAGCAAGAGGAAAAGAAAGAAGTAAAGAAGATAGAAAAGGATGAAGACGAAGAGACACTAAGGAAATTAGTGCCCAAGAGGTTTTGGAAGTGGAAGAAAGTCTTTGGAAAGAGAGAGTCCAAAAGAATGCCAATGCGAAAGGCCTGGGACCACACAATTGAATTAAAGGAGGGGTTTACACCAAAGAAAGGAAAGGTGTATTCATTGTCAAGGGAAGAAAGAGAGGAAGTGCAGGCATTTGTAGAAGATCAATTGCAAAAAGGGTATATCCGACCCTCCAAGTCACTGCAAACCTCGCCAGTGCACTTTGTGGTGAAAAAGGACGGCAAAAGGAGGATGGTCCAAGACTATTGTCATATAAACCAATGGACGGTGAAGAATGGATACCCATTACCACTTATCGCAGACATTCTGGATGGAGTAGGGAAAAGGAAGGTGTTTACAAAGTTAGATCTGAGGTGGGGCTATAACAATGTCAGAATCAAGGAGGGGGACGAATGGAAAGCAGCATTCACTACGCACATTGGAGCATATGAACCCACAGTAATGTATTTCGGGTTAACAAACTCCCCCGCTACTTTTCAGACAATGATGAACGACCTCTTCCAGGACCTTATAAATCAGGGAGATACGGCGACCTTCATTGATGACATCCTAGTGGCAACAGATACTGAGGAAGGACATGACGAGTTGGTAGAAGAAGTGTTGAAAAGACTGGAAGAAAACGACTTGTTCATAAAACCAGAAAAGTGCAAGTGGAAAGTGAGAGAGGTGGAATTCCTGGGAGTAGTAATCAGGCCCAGAGGGGTGGAAAATGCAAAGAGAAAAGGTGGAAGGAGTGCTAAACTGGCCAGCACCAAGAAACGTCAAAGAGGTGCAGAAATTCCTGGGCCTAGCCAACTACTATAGAAGGTTCATAAAGGACTTTGCTAAATTAGCGGCACCTTTACATATGCTAGTCAGAAAGGAACAGAAGTGGAAGTGGGAAAAGGAGCAAGAAGAAGCGTTTGGGAAACTAAAAAGAGTGTTCACAACGGAACCCGTTTTAGCAATACCAGATATAGATAGAGAAATGAGGGTGGAGGCGGATGCCTCGGATTACGCAACGGAGGAGTATTGTCACTAAAGTGCGAAGATGGCAAATGGAGACCAGTAGCCTTTATCTCAAAATCATTAAACGCTACAGAACGAAATTATGAAATTCACGACAAAGAGATGTTGGCGGTCATCAGATGCCTTGAAGCATGGAGGCATTACTTGGAAGGAGCGAAACTGGAATTCAAAATCTGGACAGACCACAAAAACCTCCAGTATTTCATGACGAGTCAAAAACTGAACCGACGACAAGCGCGATGGGCACTATACCTATCACGATTCAACTTCACCTTAAAACATGTTCCAGGAAAGAGTATGGGGAAGGCAGACGGACTAAGTAGAAGGCCGGATTGGCAAGAAGGGGTGGAGAAGGATAATGAAGATCGAACGTTAATCCGGCCAGAGTGGGTCAGAGGAGTAGAAACGGTAATAGAAGAGGGAGACTTAAGGAAAAGAATAAAGAGGGCGCAGGAAGGGGACAAAAAGGTAGTAAAGGCAGTAGAAGAGCTAAAGAAGGCGGAGGGTAAAAATGCTGAGAGACGAGGAATGGGAGATAGAGGACGGAGTAGTACTAAAGGAGGGAAGGATATATGTACCAGAAGGGGAACTTAGAGGGGAAATAATACAACTACATCACGATACCCCAGTAGGAGGACACGGGGGAAGATGGAAGACAATGGAATTGGTCACTAGAAACTATTGGTGGCCAGGAGTAACAAAGGAGGTTGGAAAATATGTAGATGGATGCGATGCCTGTCAAAGATACAAGAATTGAAGTGAGGCACCGGCAGGCAAACTAATGCCTAACGCAATCCCAGAGAAGCCATGGAGTCACATCTCAGCAGACTTCATCACTAAGCTACCCCTAGCTCAGGGATATGATGCCATTCTAGTAGTGTGTGATCGTTTCAGCAAAATGGTGCACTTCATAGCAACAACAGAAAAGATGTCAGCAGAGGGACTTGCCAAACTATTTTCGAGATCATGTATGGAAGCTGCATGGGCTTCCAGAAAGCATCATATCAGATAGAGGAGTACAGTTTGCAGCAGGAATGATGAAGGAGCTGAATAACTTGCTGGGGATTCAAACAAAACTTTCTATGGCCTATCACCCGCAAACCAATGGGCAGACGGAAAGGGTGAACCAGGAGTTAGAACAGTATCTGAGGGTCTTTATCGACCATAGACAAGAACAGTGGCCAGATTGGCTAGGAACGGCAGAATTCGCGTACAACAACAAGATTCACGCAACAACAAAAATATCGCTGTTCAAGGTAAACTACGGCCAAGACCCAAGGATGGGATTTGAGGGAAGAAGGAAGGGAAAATATGAAGCGGCAGGAAAGTTTGTAGAGAAAATGAGGAAGATCCAGGAAGAGGCGAAAGCAGCACTAGGGAAAGCACAGGAGGAAATGAAGAAGTTTGCAGATAGGAAACGAGGGAAGGGAGAGGAATACAGAGTAGGGGACTTAGTACTATTAAGTACGAAGGACTTGAAATGGCAGATGAAGGGGAGAAGATCGGAAAAACTGACGGAACGTTTTGTGGGCCCTTATAAAGTCAAAGGGATCGTCTCTAGCAACGCAATAGAATTAGAATTACCTAAATCTATTAAAATACACCCTGTAGTTAATGTAAGTAGAGTACGACTTTACAAACCACAGGTAGAGGGACAGAAGAAGACACCACCGAAACCAGTCATCATCGAGGGGGAGGAAGAGTTCGAAGTGGAAAAAATCTTGAACAAAAGAATGGTGCGGGGAAAAGATAAGTTCTTAGTATGGTGGAAGGGATATACGGCGGAAGAAGATATGTGGGAGAATAGGGAGAATCTAGGAAACGCGAAAGAACTGGTAGAAGAGTTCGAGAGGGAGTACGGGGAAGAAGCAGAAGAACTTAGGCGACAGGAGCTGGAAGAAGAAGAGAAGGAATTTTGCCGGGAATTACCAAGGGAATTTACGGCCAAACTACTATATGGATGGGGGAGAAAAAAGATATGAAAAAGAAAGAGAGAGGAGATGGGACGAGAATTGGAATTGATGGAAAAATTCCTCGGGACGAGGAATCTTGAAGGGGGGGCCATGTTATGAGAGCCCTAAGAAGGAACAAGTTTCCCATGCGTTCAAACACTTAGTCGCAAATATCAAGTCGTACAATGCAGACAAGATATAAATAGCACGGGAACTTAAGTAATCATATCACGTGACAAGGTCATGTGATTGTAGAACATTCTAGAAGGACATATGATCGTGGACTAGTAGGGTACAGCCACTTGTAAAAGTAGTATAAGTAGGTAGTCCAATCCAACAAAGAACTCCATCGAGTTCTTCCTAAACACTCACATCGAGTGGTCCTTGAGTCGTCAAGACTTAGTGATAACAGTGTCTTCCATACTATGGGGAATATAAACCTTCCCTCTATACAGGAGTAGTCCATTCTCATAGTTCCAGTCTTGCAAGGATTTTCCAAATTCTCTTGGACCAGACTTGAGTAATGTCTTATAGTCTTTGGTGACTTCATCTGATAAGAGTGCTGCTTTGACCTCCTTTAGGATTATCTCATCATTTATTGGCATCTCATGAGTAGCCTCTAGTGCATTGATAGCAAAGAACTCAGGTTTTAGCAACACCTGGTTCATATTGTCGAGGTCTGTCCCCATCTCATGGTCTGCTCGTCTGGACAAGAGGTCTTCTGCCTGCATTGTCTTTCCCTGGTTTATGATAGAGTACAAAGTCAAAACGAGTCATAAAAAGTGCCCATCTTGCTTGCCTCCTGGTCAGCTTTTGAGCTGTCCTAAAAAATGTAAGGTTCTGATGATCTGACCAGATCTCAACTTTATATGGATGTCCCTCCAAATGGTGTCTGTATTCCTCTAGTCCCCAAATTACTGCAAGTAGTTCCTTGTCATAGATTTCGTAGTTCCTTTCATGGACATCTAATGACTTGGAGAAGAAAGCTACTGGATGCCACAGGTTAGTTTGCATGTCTTTTTGTGATAAGACAGCTCCTGTTGCAAAGTCGCTGGCATTGGTGGATAACTTAAAGGGATCTTTGTCATTTGGTATTCTTAGGACTGGAGCTGTAGTAAAGGCCTTTTTCAGCACCTCAAAAGCACTCTGTTGCTCCTTGCCCCAAGTCCAGGTACTATCCTTCTTGGTCAAGTCGGAGAGTGGCTTTGACATCTTGGCAAAGTTCTCAATGAACCTACGATAGAAATTTGCAAAGCCTAAGAATGCTTGTACTTGCTTGACTTTTGTTGGTACTGGCCACTCTAGAACTCCTGAAAGTTTCTCCTCATCCATCTGTACTTTATTTTCCAAAATAATTATGCCCAAATATTTGATACTACTTTGCTCAAAGAAACACTTTTCTGCTTTAGCATAGAGGTCATTAAATTGGAGCCTTTTCAGCACTTCCTTGACCAATCGCCTGTGTTCCTTCAAACATGTCCCAAATATTAGAATATCATCTAAATACACCATTACTAGTCGTATGCAAATCAAGTCTCCCAATATGTCATTCATCATGCTTTGGAAGGTCGCTGGTGCATTGGAAAAGCCAAAATACATGATAGTTGCCTCAAAAAGGCCTCGCCTTGTAATAAATGCTGTCTTCCATTCATCCCCTTCTTTGATGCAAACATTGTTGTATCCCCACCTCAAGTCAATTTTGGTAAAGATTGAGGCTTTGCTGAGTGATTCAATCAAGTTGGCTATTCTAGGGATTGGATAGCGATTTTTGATGGTAATTCCATTGAGGGCTCTATAGTCCATGACAGGTCATAAGCTTCCATCATGCTTTTTTACAAAGAAGAATGGAGCTGCTATTGGGCTAGTAGATGGTCAGATATATCCCTTTCTGAGTTCCTCATCGATCCATATGTCAAGAGAGTTTCTTTCCACTAGAGAGAGCAGATAGACCTTGGCTGGTTTGGGAAGCATTGCGCCTTCCACAAAGTCAATCGCATGGTCATACAGTTTCCGTATTGGCATTCTCTCTGACTTATTCTTTGAAAACACATTCCCATACTCATGTAGCCATTCTGGCACATGAGTCTTCTAGGTCTTTGTGTCTTCACAATCTGAGTCTCCATATTGGTCTCGATTGTTGAGTATAGCTGCAATCATCATCGCCTGCTGATGACTGCCTGGGTCAGTTGTGTCTGCCCAGCTAAGAATATGGTTGTCGGGGTCCTCATCTCCTATGTTGTCCAATGAGGGAGATCTGCTGACATCCAGTTCGAGGTGAAGTTCATTAGCTCCTGCTTCTACATCTCGTATTTTATGGGCTTTACTAGCACATGTATCCAGGCACCTGGTGAACTCCCATTGACCTTTTTGCCAATCAATATTTGGATTATGCTTATACAAGTATGAATACCCAATCATCATCTCTTTATTCCCTAAGTTGGTGACAAAGAGATGCTGGGTTGTCCTGTGTATCCAATTTCTACATAAGCTCGACATACTCAGTTATATATCCTGCCTTGTTGGGAGTGCCATCTGCATTGATTACACAATATGGATTTGCCAGTTTATAAGTTACCAGGTTATTATTTTCCATGACAACTCTGTTGAGAAGTTTGTGGTGGCTCCCAAATCAACTAAAGCCTCGGTCTGCACTTTCTTTCTATATACCCAAAGTGTAACTGGAATTTTAAAGGAGGTAGTCTTGTTGCGCACTATATTATTACAAGATTCCAGTACTACTTCCGACTTTTGCGAGCTAATAGAGGGTACACTTTCCTCTGACTGTAGATCACAGACATTATCCTCTACAGTCCCAAGGGAAAATCCAATTTGGGTGTCCCCTTTCCCTTCCCACTTGGGGGAACAGGATCAGGGATTTCCTCAATTGACACGCTATTAATTTTGACATCCTCAGGAGGGGAATCTGGGTTGTCACTATCTTCCTCCAACATCTTCATCAGCCGTGCTCTAAATGACTGATTTTTATTCTTGCTTGGACCCAGTGGAGATGGTTTCTGGGAAGAGGTCTTATGAGGATGCTTGTCCTCATTACCTGGCTTGTCATAACAGTCTACTGTATTGTGCATCTTTGACTTATTCTTAAAGCCTTTTCCAGCACATATCTGACAGTATCGCAAGCTCTTCCCTTCCTTTCTCTGAATCTCATCTATTTCCATTGCATCCGGGTCCTTCTTTCCTCCACTCTTCTCTCCAATTGCCTCTGGACCAAATATTGTGCCCTGGGTCTTGTCCAGATGTAAGGCCTTATATGCTTGCATCAACAATTTGAGGTAGTCATCCCATGTTTTTGGAGACTGATTTGTAATTTCATAGATGACAAGCACATTTTGCAGCTCATCAGGAATGACCTCCTTCATTTTGTCGATGTGAACTTCATCACTATAGTTGACAATTCTTGCCAATGTCCTGTATCGTTCTGCATACTTGACAAAGTTCTTTCTTGCTAGGTCCTTGTTGACCCAGAGCGCTGTTAATTCCTTCTTTGCTCCCTCCTTGTCATCTCATTGTCCATAAATATTTTTGAGTTCTTGGGCAAAGTCGCCCCAAGAACCAACACTTAATCCTGCCTGAACCTTGTCATAATATGATTTCATATATGTGCTAGTGGGAGCATGTAAACGGGTAAGGGCACATATGATTTTCTGATCATCTGATATAATACCAGATGCCGAAACAATAGAGAGCAATCTGGCTCAACCAATCATGCAGATGCATCTTATTTTCAGAGCCTGCAAATGTTGGTGGCTCTGGCACCTTGGTTTTGGAGGCAATGTTTCCTCCAGGGAGCCTTGTCAGCTCTCCCCGAAGATGGATGACTTCTGCCTCCAAAGTTGCAATCCTATTGTATGTGGTGGTCAAGGCACTGTTATAATGGTTGATTGCTCCATTGAGCACCTGGTCAATGTAGTTCTTGAGAAGGAGAGAAGTTCCTTGATGCGCATTTCGCAGCATCTGTATCTCAGTCTCATCCCAGGGCATGTGCTCAGCGCTTATGCCATCTTTGACAAGTGCATCCCAATTCTCAGCACTGAAATCAGAAAAGGAAACAGTAGTGGTAAAGTTGTTGAAAGTCAACATATCTATTTAAGTAATTAATTACGGTTCTTGAGTATGTTTTCAAGGGGGTAAAAGGAAAAAATGCCCAAATTTAGCCTCTTAATGCCACAGTTATACAGCAGTACCATTCCAATAATATTATGTTTATGGAATAGTGATATTGAGCTCTAGAAGAGCTTTACAAATCTCTGGTACTCTAGTAGCTGGTTTGGAAAGATCTACATCCTTCAGACGCTTACAAGCACCTTTTAGCATTCTCCACTCCTTAGCTGTAAGCTTGTGACCAATTTTGTCTAGCTCTATAATTACATCCTGCAGTCGATTGAACCATTTCCACAGTGAGTCATACTGTGGATCCTCAGCCCAGGTCTTGTTTTCACTCATTTTAGTAAAAAATGGTGAATATGCATCCAAGGTGGGTTCCAGGAGTTCTTTGTACTCCTTTATGCATAATAACTTCTTGGTTTTGTGAAAATGTAATTCTGGGGGGCAGGATGCAAAGTAGAAATCATCTACTTTGTGCCAGCAAGGGTCTGCTTCAACAAGTCTATCATAGAGTTTGGTAGATGGAGTGGGTTCCATTTCTATCCTTTCCAGCAATGACTTCTTTGTTGCACTCTCCTTTTTCAGCGAGAGGCATTCAGCAAGAGTCTTGTTGTTTCTGATGGCAGGCATGGCTTGGGGGCAAAAGTGAGCACAACATCCCTAGTTCAGCGGATGAAGTGTGGTGGGCAGAAACTATACTACAACTATACTAAAAGTGTCCTTCCAATGACATAGGTCCTGTCTTGAGGGGAGAGTTCAACGTCATGTCCAGTTTCTCACACTGGCTCATGGAGGAGGAATAGGGGTCTCAGAGTGGTTCCAGCCACCTGCAAGGGTTTTTTGGAAATGTTTACACAAATCCAAAGTCTTTCAGGACTAGCTGTGATACACAAGCTAGCCTGCTCTCAATAGTTTGAGAGACAGACCTTCCCCTTTATGCCTGGGGTCCAGCCTACTATAGAGATAGGTCCTTGACAGAAACCCACTCTGAGCCCTCAATGAGTCATCTGTCCTGTAACAGAAACAGAGACTCCCCTATAGAGATAGGTCCTTGACAGAAACCTACTCTGAGCCCTCAGTCAGTCATCTGTCCTGTAACAGAAACAGAGACACCCTCAGGAAAGTCATCTTGTCCTGTAACAGAGACAAAGAGACCCCCTTATAGCCCCCTAGACCCACATCTGGAATGAACACAACCCCATGTCCTTTGCAGAGACAATGGGGACAGAAAACAGTAGACTTAACAAACTATCACAAATGGCCACTTACTGATTTGTGATTGCTTGATTTGATAATCAAAGTGTTCAAAAAAGCGAAGTTAGACAAGCAGCAAAAGATGTTGTTAAGTCTGAGGTTTATCCTCAGACATACAGTTCTTAAATACATGATTGTGGTGGTCTGTGCACCAGAACAGCCTACCACATGATCACTACCTATTGTTCTACATATAGGAGTGCTATTGTTCTTGAAATAGAGATAACCTAACCATCTTAGGGCAGTCCTTTGTTCTATTCAAGGACAGATGATAATCTATGGGTAAAGATCAGTGTCATGTGCAAACATTGAGGACCTTGTATCTCCATGGGATCTTATTGCCTCTGGATCTATTTATAGCTGAAAGAAGCGCATTGAAGAGAGCTTCACGATGGTTATTGAAGCAAACGATTATGTTAAGCAGTTCCTGAGATATCGGCAATTTAGTGTCTGGTGACTTGGTGATCACAGACTGATCTGCTGATAACTCAGTGAATACTGATTGCTTTGAGACGTTTTTGGTACCGTTTGAAAGGTCTTCTTAAGGGCTTTTGGTGGCCATTTAGATCGTCGAAATCGGTCAAGTATTCCCAGAGTTATGGTCTGAATGAAGTTTGTAACAGAAAACATCCAAGAATACAATATGGGAAAGATATAAATAGCATGGGAAGGATTATATAAGATATAGATAGTTCTTAGTAAAGGTCATGTGATTGTGGGAGATAGGCACACAGACCATCTAATATTTGTATAAGTACCTAGTGGAATCCAACAAAGAACTCTATCAAGTTCTTCCTGAACAATCACCTTGGTTGAGCTCTAAGTCTTCATGACTCCACACTAACACAGATTACATCTTACTAAGTCATGTAAGGCCTTAGACTGTGACGACTTAGGTCTACTCCTAGTCTGAGTTGACAAGGAGAACTCAATAGAGTTCCTGTTAATTTTCCTACACTACTTATACAACTACTACATAGTCTGTGCACTTTCTTCCCATGGTTCCCATGTGACTTAGTCATGTGACATCACCTGACTGTGACTCATAACCCTGTGACTCTTGTGATGCTTAGTCACATGATACTTTCTCATGCTCCATCCTTGTATAGTAAGTCCAGAAAGAAAGAGAAAGGAAAAGAAAAGAAAAATAATGACTTAGTCATTTTGCCAAGTCATGACAAGTCAATAATTAATAAGAATTTTACTGTAACTAATAGCTCAGAATCTATCTGACTCTTTCTGAGTTAGTGTCACATGTGTGTATATCTCTATGGTTTGTCCATAATATTAGCTAGGGCTTAGGGTAGTATAAAGCTATGTTCCATGGAGTTCTATGAAAACCTTTGGAAGTTTAACTGATATTGTACCCAAGACCTATGCCCAAATATGGAGAGATTTCCCCTATCAATTAGTCCATCACTGATCTACTGAGAGCATCAAATCCTGGAGTAGTTCCTGGAGTAGTTACCATTATTCTGTGCTGTTCACACATACATGTGGCTAATTCATTTACTATTGATGTGGTTACATACCCTTATAACAAATAGTGGTGATAAATCAATTATATGAATTGATATATTTCCCAAGAATAATGGTGTCTAAATCTAATGGCAAGCTACTAGGACATTAGATATTATTTTATTAGGAATTTCTCAACACTTGTAACTCAAGTCAATGCACAGTTGAATTATATTTGAACAAAGCTTGAGCAAAAAAACTCTACCACTGTACAAGATTGGATCCGCTCAGAGGTAGACAATAAGAAGCTACCTGTACCTCTTACTAATAGATAGCGAACGATTTGTCGACAAGTTCTCAAGAGGTTCAATGGCCCCACAGATCCAGGATATCAATCATGTTCATGTAAGTATTTCTGGTGATCAGATGAGAAGTTGACGCCTCTCTGCATTGATGAGAAATCGTTGGCAGAAAGCGTTGGCAGTGTGTGAATCACCGTGACATGATCCTTCCGGGATTGCTTCAGAGATAGTAAGTATATCATCAGACCGGCCCATTCCAATTCAGCCATGGCTACACCCCAACTTGCTACTTTCACGATCCCTTCTATTCAGAATGAGCCCATGGTATGTCGCCCGATGTTTGACAATCCTTGCTCAGTAAGCTGCATAGCGGTCGTATGCACCCGGATCTCCGGAACGAGCGGGACTGCAAGTTGCTCTGGACAAGTTGCAAGCACTGCTCCCGCTTGAAGTTCCCTGCATCGTCAATGGAGAAGAGGTTAGTCGGTGAAATCAGGGCAATCAATGTTGATGTTGATTTCCTCTTTTACAGATAAGAACAAATAACGTCCAGAAACAACCTCTGCCACACGATCATGCACGCCACTTATGTACATTTCACGAAGGTACTCCTGAAGTTGTAGCAAAAGCCATTGATGGGGCTTTGAAAACTAAAAGTGTTTGGGAGAACTTACCATGGAATGACCGTGCGGCCATTTTCCTCAAAGCTGCAGACCTCGTGAGCGGAAAGTATCGCTACGAACTCATGGCAGCGACTATGCTTGGTCAAGGGAAGAATGCGTGGCAAGCGGAGATTGATGCTGCTGCTGAGGTCAGTCCAGACTCGCCCCTATCTATTCATATTTAAAAGCTTACATTGTATCATCTCAAGCTGTCAGACTTTTTCCGGTTCGGCGTTCAGTATGTCCAGGAGCTGTATGCGCATCAGCCACAAAAAAATTCATCTGGATCTTGGAAGTACGTGTTTCCCTCGGATATCTGGACTTGTGCCGATGTACCCTTCTTAGCCGCGTCGAATACCGACCCCTCGAGGGCTTCGTACTGGGGGTTTCGCCCTTCAATTTCACGGCCATCGGTGGCAATATTCCTGGAGGTATGTTATTTCTGCCCATCAAGGAGGCACTGTATGAATTGATGATTCCTTTTAGTGCCTGCACTCGTCGGTAATGTTGTAGTATGGAAGCCGGCTCCTGCTGCAATCTACTCGAATTATCTTGTTTACAATATCTTGGCAGAGGCCGGTGTTCCTCCCGGTGTCATCCAGTTCATTCCAGGTGGACCTGAGGTCGTGCAGGCTGCAATCAAAAGCCCGAGCTTTGCTTCTCTTCATTTTACGGGTAGCACAAACGTATTCAAGAGTCTTTGGAAAGACATCGCTTTGAATCTAGACACCTATAAAGTTTACCCAAGGGTTGTAGGAGAAACTGGCGGAAAGAACTGGCACGTTATTCATCGCTCAGCTGAGATCAAGAACGCTGTTTTACAAAGCGTACGGGCTGCATTTGAATATCAAGGTGGGTGCTTGATCTTTTTGTCATGGTTTTTGCAAACTTTCCCTAAGGACAGAAGTGTTCTGCGCTGTCGCGTCTCTACGTCTCAAAGTATGTTTGGGAGACAGGGTTTAAGACACAATTCCTTGAGGAGATCGCAAAGATCAAGGTTGGTCCTTGTACTCAGTGGGATAACTTCTTGGGTCCTGTCATGTATGTGCTGCATGCTACTTCGGTGGTCGTTGATCTTAGCTGATACGTCGTGTGTTACATAGTGGGCGGCGGGCATATGACACTATCACTGGTTATATTAAGAAAGCAAAGGATGCAGGCGGCGAAATCTTGACGGGTGGTTCAGGTAAGCCAGCCCTTAAATATACTTGATCAGAATTTAACATGTTTTCAGCTGATGATTCCGAGGGGTTTTTTGTCCAACCCACCGTTATCCTCACCAAAGATCCTCGTTCAATAACCATGAGAGAGGAAATCTTTGGACCTGTCGTGACAGTATGTGGATCTATGTACTTGGTTTTTTCCTGAGATCTGGACGTTTTCTAGGTTTATGTGTTTGAGGACAGTGACTATGAGCAGACTCTCGATCTGATTGATTCCACTTCAATCTATGCTCTTACAGGAGCCATGTGAGCACTAGATGCACCCGCTGGTTCTAGCACTTATATTTATACGATGTAGCTTCGCTCAGGATCGTGTAGCTCTTCTTCAAACGACGAACCGACTTCGCAATGCGGCTGGCAACATCTACTACAACGAAAAGTGTACGGGGGCAGTTGTCGGCCAACAGCCTTTCGGCGGAGCCAGAGCAAGTGGTACGAATGACAAAGCTGGTAGTGTGAGCATCTTTTGGCGCTTTATCAGTGCAAGGAGCATCAAAGAAAACTTTATTGGCCTGGAGGAACTTCAGTACCCGTCTAATCTGCTCTGAGATGTTGAACATGTAGGAATGTATTTTGAGTTTTGCAGAAACATTTTAGTAGTTGGACCCAGCTGAGGGCACGCCAGGACTGATTTGGTACGTGTGACAGGGGAGGCATGACCCGCCTCGTTATTTCTATTTTCGAGTCATTTGCCTCTTTCACCCTCACCACCATGGCCCAATTCGCTCCAGTACAATCCAGGTTCCCAAATATGCCAGGGAAATCAGCAGATCTTGACCAGACCTGGGCATACCTAGTCATCGGCGTCGACCACATCATGACCCTGCTGGAGGCGGGCCTTTCTTTTGTGGACTACACTAATTTCTACACCGCTGTCTACAACTATTGTACGTCTACGAGAATGCATTCGCGGATGGAGGCCGGTAATCGGAGTGTGTCATTTCGTTCATAATGGATCATGAGCCTGAGCGCTCATATCCTTTATCAGCCGGTGCCAACCTGGTGGGATCTGATCTGTATAACAAGCTTAGCGGATATTTCGTTCAGCTCTTTCAATCTATGATAGAAGTTAGTGGCCAATTCATCGATATCGGCCTTGCTTGTTCACTGAGGCATGTGATTAGAAATCAGAAGACTTACAGGACATCGACCTCCTGCGATATTACGCTGCCGAGTGGGATCGATACACCACGGGCGCTAACTACCTCAACCGTTTGTTCACTTATCTCAATCGTTATTGGGTGAAACGCGAGCGCGATGAGGGGAAGAAGGGCGTGTACCAGGTGTATACTGTACGTTGCCTTCTCCTTTGAATTGATCTCGTCTTAGCCACCCACAGCTTGCTCTCTCACAATGGAAAACTTATTTCTTTTCCTATATTCAAAAGGACAACTCGAAACTGACTAATGCTGTCCTTCGGCTGATAACACAGCAACGTAATGGCGAAATTATTGATCAAGGTCTCATCAAGAAAGTTGTGGACTCGTTTGTCTCACTTGGGCTTGACAGCGCGGATCCTAACAAAGAGTGCCTTGACGTTTACCGGGACCAATTTGAAAATACCTTTCTCACAGCTACCGAGAATTACTACAAAGCTGAATCAGAGGCTTTCCTCGCCGAAAATTCTGTATCGGAGTATCTCAAGAAGGCAGAAGAGCGGCTAAGAGAGGAAGAGGCACGTGTTGAGCGTTATCTTCACACAAAGACAGGCAGGGATCTCGTCAACAAGTGTGAACATGTCTTGATCAGTGCACACTCTGAATTGATGTGGGAGAGCTTCCAAACTTTGCTCGATTTCGACAAGGATGAGGATCTCAAGCGGATGTATGTTCTCTTATCGCGCACCTCTGAGGGCCTCGAGCCTCTGCGTAAGAGATTTGAGAATCATGTCAAGAACGCTGGACTGTCTTCCATTTCCAAACTGGTGGGCGAGGGTGATGTGAACGCAGAGAACGTAGATCCAAAGGCCTACGTAGACGCCCTCCTTGAGGTCCATCGTAAGAACTCGGAGACGGTCCAGGCGAGTTTCAAGAACGAAGCAGGTTTCTCTGCGAGTTTAGATAAGGCATGCCGCCAATTTGTCAATAACAACGCTGCCACTGGACCTTCATCAACCAAGTCCCCCGAGCTTATCGCTAAGCATGCTGACATGTTACTTCGAAAAAACAATAAAATGGCGGAGGAGGATGACCTCGAGGTTGCGCTTAACCGTGTGGTACGTCACTAACTCTTCAGGATGAACATCATTTCTTCATATATGCAATAGATGATCCTGTTCAAGTATCTCGAAGATAAGGACGTGTTTCAGACATTCTACACCACCAAGCTTTCCAAACGTCTTATTCATGGTGTATCTGCATCCGATGAAAGTGAGGCTAGCATGATTTCGAAGCTTAAGGAGGCTTGTGGGTTCGAGTACACTAACAAACTTCAACGCATGTTTACTGGTTTGTTCGCCATTCTCGATCTTGTTCTTCCCGCTTATTTTGTTCAGATATGAGTCTCAGTAAAGATCTCACAGACTCTTTTAAGGAGCGTATGTCGCAGAACCACGATGATATGGATATTACGTTCAACATCATGGTCCTCGGAACCAACTTCTGGCCCCTCAACCCACCTTCACATGACTTTGTCATTCCACAAGAGATTATCCCCACCTACGACCGATTCTCGAAATATTACCAGAGCAAACATTCAGGTCGTAAGCTCACCTGGCTCTGGAACTATTCGAAGAATGAGCTACGCACGAATTACCTCAACCAAAAGTACATCTTGATGACAAGTTCGTATCAGATGGCCGTGTTACTTCAGTATAACAGACATGACACCCTGTCACTGGACGAATTGGTATCTGCCACTGCGATTTCGAAGGATATCTTGACTCAGGTGCTGGCTCTGTTGGTTAAAGCGAAGTTGCTCGTCAATGAGGAGCAGGATCAATATGATCTTAATCCCGGTGAGTTCATAGATCTTGTTTACCGGAGGGGTTTAAACGTTTCTGGATCAGGTTTCAAGTCAAAAAAGATCCGTGTTAACCTCAACTTGCCAATCAAGGCAGAAGTGAGGGCTGAGTCAAGTGATGTTCTCAAGGCTGTTGATGAGGACCGTAAGTACGTGATACAGGCGACTATTGTTCGGTGAGTCTTTCTGGTAGTTGTGCCATGTTGATTCTTATCGTGTTCCGACTTTCTAGCATTATGAAGGCTCGTAAGACCATGAAGAACCAGGCTCTCATACAGGAAGTCATCTCGCAGACCTCTCAGCGCTTTGCGCCGAAGATCCCCGATATTAAGAAGGTGATGCAGCTTGTATTTGTGTTTGAGTGTGATAAATTGATATGTGTGTTTGTCCAGGCGGTTGAAACTCTTCTCGAAAAGGAATACATTGAACGGGTTGATGGTTCAAAAGACACCTTTGCTTATGTCGCTTAAGCGATCAATTCTATCCCCTGAGATTGGTGGCTCTCTTTCCCTGATATTTCTCTCCTCTGCACCCTATTTTCCTGGCCTGTGGTAACATTCGCTTCACTTTCAGTACACGAGCTTACATTCCCTCGCCAATCTAACGTAAAAGTACCACCATTTAATCTCTCTTCCACTCCTCCATATTGTATATACCATTACACATGCTGGTTGGATAATGCCATGTATAATTCATGTACAATACATGCAGTTTTGCCTGTATGTCAAATCCAAATTCACAGGGGCGCACTTGTACCATATTATAGGAGTCTGATTCAGTTTTTGCCCCCTTGGAGTGTCTTGGTATGATGTCATTGTCATAATAGCACCTATATCGCTAATTGCCGTCGACTAACATCTTCTGAGAGAGGCTGCCAAAATGGTCGTGATAAGGAATTTTGAAAACGGCCAACTAGCCAACACATTTTGGTCTATGCTCCCGTCATATGTCTGGATTTCCCCTCTGAGATTTCTTTGGCAGAGAAGATGAGCCTATACTTCTGCAGTGTCTCAAGCTCCACGTCGAGGTCCTCATATTAACTACTAAACTTGATCTATCCACGCTATACATCCACAAATTACGCCTTATGAAGGCGTCTGAAGGCTTCGAACATGAGACAGTGGTTGTCACTGTCCAGTGCCCAGGTTCTGAATCACGATGGGAGAGGAGATATGAGCCATTTGGTGAGAGGCAAAGCGAGGTTGGGGGTATCTGTAAGTCCCGTCAAAGTGTATACTTCTTCTTTGCGTATGTCGTAAACCCAGCATGTGTTTCAATCACCATAGAGAGAAGAGGAATAAAAACACAAACATGAATCTCGTTATCAATCGCACCAACATACACGTTTGATCCATCTGCACTCCAACAAACTGCTGTCACAGGACATCCAATTTCCAAAGTCGCAACAGGCGTTTTACTCGCTTCGTCACCTCCTTCCCAGATCTTCACTGTACCATCATCCGAACCAGTCACGACGAGTTCTACACCAGAACCTGAAGCCATAGTTCTGTCTATGGAATTGATTATCTCTCTGTGTGCACGAATTTTTCGAACGCGTTCGCCAGTGGTGACATCTGTTAGAGTGAGTGTATGGTCGGCAGCGACTGTGTAAAGGATTTGAGAGGAGAGAGACCATTGGAGGTCGAGAATGGGTGCTTTGGCATGACTTTGGAGGAGACCGTAGTTTGTGTTGGGAGCATAGGTACGCCATAGTGCTGAAAGATAGTCTTAGTGATTATTCTCTAAGAAGGAATTATGGACGCACAAACACTTCGATAAACACTTCGATCTGCTTGCTGAACATGCAGCAATATTTTGGCCAGTGGGGTCGAACCTACAGCTCAGGATCTCTGCTTGCAAGATTTATCAGAACAAAATCTGCTCATACACCATGTGTACCAGCAAGGCTGACAATGGGTGCTTTAAGATTGCTGGTGCTCTGGATGGACCAAATCAGGCCTTTACTGCGTTCATCATTCCCTGAGGAGATGACAATTTGACTACTGGGCGCAGGCGTCGCTTTTGCGATCTTTATAAGAGTCCCATGCATTGAGGGTGAAGAAGCTTGTGTTTAGACATCGTGAAAATATAAAGAGGCCAGTGGGCAAAGTTGAAACTACGTCAGGCACGCCTTGTGACCTAGATTTTCCCCACAACTCTGTGGGGGGTCTTTCGCAAAGTACACAATCTTTAAGACTTCTTTCATCTCATCCCCTGGAAAGGAGTGGTGTCCACCTCAAACCGCTCCTATCTCAGTCTCATTTCCATACATAAAATGACCTTTCGACGGCAGAAGCTTTTCAACGAGTTCTCATGCAGTGAATAGACTGAAAACATAAATTTCTGAAATTTCCTTTACAGCAATATTGAGCATGGCATGATCTGACACGGAAATAACACACAATGTCTGTAGGCGGTTGATCCATCGTCGCTAATTTTATTTGAAATTGTCAAGTTTGCAAGGATATTCAAGAATACAGGTGATCCAGCGAGATGCTTCTAGTAGCCACAGCATTAGCTCTTCTCGAGGTATTTTTTTAAAAAAAGTTAAGCCTATCTCCTGGTCAGACTTCTTCGGGTCCATCTGAAAATGTATCCGGTATGCCCCCTTTGAGCAACCCGTGTTGGTTTCGATTATCGACTTTTTAAGGCTTTTTACTGATATCTGAATTCAACTCTTGAAACACAAACAGGATGGCGAATAGGATATGGAAAATTATTGTTTACACTTTGATAAAGTGCTGTCATATATATTGCGAAAGTCACAGTCAGACTTTGGTGGGTGACAAGATGATTGCATTTTGGTCGATGGACAAGGAAATGTGTGTAAGTTTGATGCTTAGGAGGTAAAAAACAAAATTTAGTGGACAGTGAACTTGGACGCTTTTCTTACTGATTTCTCAAGTACTTGGCCTTGTCATCCCCGTTCTTTTCAATTTTAGTCTCTATGTATACAAATAACATTTCTCATTATGGTCCCATGATGACCAAGATTTTTTTGAGCTCTGCAATGACTCTGTCGCCGATCTCTGCCGTGCGCACGTTTCCACCCAAATCGGCTGTACGAAGGCCTAATCCACCCATATCAGGCGTATCAAGAACCTTGCGTACAGCATCCTCAATAGCTTTGGCAGGTTTCTCGAGACCAAGGGAATAGCGAAGGAGCATGGCAGCACTGAGGATAGTGCCGATAGGGTTGGCAATCCCGTTACCGGAAATATCAGGAGCGGAGCCATGGATAGGCTCATAAACACCTAAAGTGGGTTTAAAGTGTTCTGAGGAAGGAGAACAGGGTGCGCCGGCAAGGGAAGCAGAGGGGAGGAGGCCCAAAGACCCAGGGATAACACTGGATTGGTCTGAGAGACTGATAGAAATTGGAATGAATAGATGTGGAAAAAAGAACAAGGTAGAAGAGAAACTTACATGTCACCGAATAAGTTCTCAGTGAGTATGACTCCATTCAGTTTTCTTGGGCAAGACACAATGATCATAGCAGCAGAATCAACCAACTGGTGGTCAAACTTGATCTGAGGATATTCCCTCTCCAACGTTTCCGTCACGACTCTTCGCCATAACCTAGAGCTAGCAAGAACGTTTGCCTTGTCAATGCTATGAATGGTCAGAGGAGGATCCGCAGCCAAAGCGATCTGAGCAGCAACTCGAGTGATACGCTCAACTTCTGCAACTGAGTAAATCATAGTATCCCATGCGGCGTCAGGATCGGGTTGAACATTTTGCTCTTTGCGGCTGCCGAAATAGGCACCGCCAATGAGTTCACGGACGACAATCAAGTCGGTACCACGGACGACCTCGGGGCGAAGAGGAGAGTTGGAGATAAGACTCTCGGAAGCAAGGTTGGCGGGACGAATGTTGGCGTAGAGGCCGAGAGTTTTTCGGAGAGCAAGGAGACCTGTTTCAGGGCGAACAGGTGCATCAACACCCCATTTTGGTCCTCCAATGGAACCTATTTTCTGTGTTCATCGAGTATGAAATTGCTTGAAAAAGTTGCGCACCCATGAGAATAGCATCGGCTTCCTGACAGGCTTTGAGAGTCGAAGGTGGTAAAGGCTCCCCAACAGCGTCAATCGCGAAACCACCGAACAGCCGAGGATCGAGTATGAGGTTGAAATCGGAGTAGTGCTCATCGACTACTTCAAGAACTTTCACAGCCTCCGTGACGACTTCGGGTCCTGTCGATATGAGTATATATAGTCAATAATTCACATTTTTTGATCATCAGCCTGACAGACCATACCAATTCCGTCACCATGAAGAAGAACAATTCGAAAACTAACGTATGGTCATAAGATATCAGACTGCTGTGGAGAAAGAAGCACCATACCTTTTGGAGGCCATGATGGATGGGGAGTTAGAAGTATTGATAAGATGAAAAAAATCTTGATCATGTGATTCTATTTATAATTAATTTATCGATTGCAGAATATAAATAGTCCTTGTCAATATTTCAACTCTGCACTTGTGATATCAAGACATTAAATATGAGACCGTATAAGCACTGGGCCGAGATTGATGAACTATCTTAGATTTGATTCGAAATCGGTATATTAAAGTATCATTAAACTTTGGTCATAAAATCGAGTCCTGGTTCAGTTCAGGCTAGATCTAAATGATCCTGCGAAGGGGGTATGATTAAGAACAGCGTGATCAAAAAGCAAGGATACATTATGAGGCTACATCGTAGCTAAACATAGAAACCGCAACCGAGGGAGGACTGTACAGCATGCCGGCAGGAAGACTGGCCATACTCTCTCGATGTTTGGTCAGTCTCTCTCTTTGTCGAGTGATTTCTCGAGATAAATCCATGTTGTGATTGGAGACAGTGATAGAACGAGGAAGTTCGGTGACACTGGGCCACTTGAACGCGTGGTCAAGCAGGGACTGACGATCTGGATCAGAAGAGGGTTGAGGATTGCAGTCCGCTTTGTCGTCGCATATCAGGGCTTGGGAGGTGCAGTCGTCATATTTCAGCGCTTTGAATCCCTCGACATCATCCCAGTCCTTGTCTTGTGCACAACGATACTTGGGTCTTCGGGTACAGCACCCGTACATGAGCCAGCAGGCAGCAGCAAGAGCTATGAGTGAGAACACAGACAGAATTGGGATGAGGTAGTAGAACAGAGTCATAGCGAGAGTGCAGGCCTGGAGGAGATTTATTGATCATTTATTCTTGGACTGGGTGTGACAGGCTGTGACAGGCTGCGATGCCCCGGACGTCGACTGCTTCGCTCACTGCCCAGGCCCAGCAGCAGCAGCTCACAGATGCCATTGACCAGTTTGAACTTCCAAAGTCTCTCGTCACAAGAATTGCAAAAAGTGCCCTTCCTGACAATGCAAAGCTCCAAAAAGATACCGTCCTTGCCCTTGTCAAGTCCTCCACGGTCTTTATCAACTACCTCGGTCAGAACACCAGCTTTCTCCAGTCTTTGTCCGCTGACACTTTTTTCTTCAGCTGCAACGTATGCCCTGTCTTTGCTTATTTAACGCTCCATGACCTTGGACATCCAGTGCCCATGATATCGCAGCCTCAAAACAACACAAGTCTATCTCTGCAAACGACATCCTCCACGCACTTGACTTGATTGAGTTCAGCCATCTCTCTCCTATACTCAATGAGCAGTATCAAGGTCCGTTTACTTAGATATATATCGCTCATCTCAACTCTTGCAACCTTAGCCTGGTTATCTGAAAAGGGGAAACGAGCAAACGGCAGTGCTGCTCGTCTTCCTGTGTCCGGTGAGGACAATAACAATTCTCCATTTACCAATGAGCCACTGGGAGGTCAAGCCCAAACCCAAGCTGCTGGTTCAGGTGCCATGGAGGTCGATGGTTATGATAGGACTGTATGATCCAACTCGCCTCTTGCTCACACTACTTGGCAACATGCAGACCCCTACTCTCAGGAACGATAGTTCATTAGAGATGTTGCGAGTACTTATACAACAACTAGTCCATTTCAAAGTAGTATACAAGCAATGGTCACGATAGAGAGATATTCAAGACCGACGTAGCTACTGTTATGATTGTTCTGCTAGCTCCAGTAGACGTACTAGAAGCCCCTGTACTCGAAAATTATCATCGTGATCTGTCAACCAATTTATTACCTGGTGTTGAAAAAAGAAGTGAAATCACTCGGCAAGTTTTTTTAGCAAAATACTTTTTGCCTTGTGCACAGCCACCTGCCAAGAAGGTAATCGGATTTTGCTCCTCTGATCTGCCTCCCAAAAGCTAACACAATGACCAGTATACAAAAACCGAAATGCAAATCCCTCATTCTAGATGCTGGCCCCCTTCTCTCACTCTCACCTCTCCGAGGCTTAGCCTCAACATACTACACCACGCCTCAAGTTTTGGCCGAATTAAAAGATAATCGTGCGAGAGAACATTTTGAGAAATTAGGGTTGTTGTCTGGTGTGAAGGTTGTCGTGAAGAGTCCTGATGCTGTGAGTCTGAATAATGGTGCGTTTCTTCATCATCTTTGGAAGATTGAGATTGATGTTCGATTGTGCAGTGATACAATGGGCAAAGAAGACGGGAGATTATTCTGTACTTTCACATGCGGATATGTGTGTGATTGCGTTGACGTATATGTTGAATGAGGAGTATAAGAAAGAGCAGGCGGAGAAGGAAGAATGTCAGGCAAGCAATTCGACGGTGTTTTTGTACGGCCGGGAATGCTGATTGAGTGTGGATTAGTAGGCTGGGCCTTCAACGATGTCTGCACAAGACGAGACAACAGACGATCTCGTCCACAAAGTCAAGAATATGGTAATTGACTCCTCGACAGTGATTCCTGGTGAGGAAACAAGCTCGGAAGCAAACACTGAGCAAAAAATCGGTGAAGAAGATGTACAACAGCTCGAGCCTCTAGATGTCGAGATCCACCCAATAAAAGATCATGAAACACCGTTCGATGAATCCATCCCATCCGAACAACATGCCTCACCTGAATCCGAATCTCATACGCCTTCGATACCGCAACAAATCTATGCAGACCCATCAGACGATGACGACGGTGAAGGGGAATGGATCACTCCTCAGAATGCTGGCATTCATAAATCGCGTGCTCTTGATCTCTTACCAGATAATCCGGCGAAAGGCAAGGGCAGAAAAGAAGATGTGAAGGAGATCGGTGCAGGGTGTATGACTGCAGATTTTGCAATGCAGAATGTGTTGTTGCAGATGCATTTAGATCTGGTTAGCTTGGACGGAAAGAGGATTCAAAAAGTCAGGAACTATGTGCTACGATGTCATGCATGTTTCAAGTGAGTAGGTTTTATATCGACTCTGGAGAGGGAAACTGATAGTCCTTAGGATATGCAAAGATCATTCAAAAAAATTCTGTCCTTCATGTGGTAATCCCTCGCTCTTACGGGCGACAGTGACAATATCAGCGCCAAACGCCGCGAAAGACGCTCCTGTACTCCAAGTCCATCTCAAACCAAATTTCCAATACCGTATCCGCGGCACAAAATACCCTATTCCAGTCCCAAAGCCTGGCTCAGCAAAAAAGGGCTCAGGGGAGGGACTGATTCTACGAGAAGATCAGGCAGAGTACATGCGGGCAAAGAAACGTGCAGATGGTAAACGTCAGAAAGAAGAAGCAAGGATGTTGAAAGGGATGCTGAATAGAGGGGTGCAAGGGGAGACTGGGAATGTAAGCAGTTGGATGGACCCGGATTGGGTGCCAGAAATCCTGAGTGTGGGTGCTGGAGGGAAGGGCAGGACAATAAGAAATTCAGGGATGGATGGGGACATGCCTGTTATTGGATACGGAAGGAAGAATCCAAATGAGAGGAGGCACAAGTAGAAAGGCATTACATTTACGTAGATCTATGAACCAAGACTCCTGTTCATGAATCTTCTCTTTTGGAATGACATCCACCATTTACTTGGTTTGCCTGTCCCGTCAGCATACACTTTCTCTACAAGACGTGACGCAAGCTCTTGTCGCGCCTGTACCAGATATCCACGCAGATACTCTAATTACTAGAACTCAGACACAATTTATGGGACAAGAAATGAAGCAATGACGCACCGGCATCAGCACGGCTTGCCGGCGCAGCATAATGGGCATTCAGAGGAAAGTTTGCATCGCCTGGAATCGCAAAAGTGTCGACAGATAACGTGTTCAACAGCTTTCCAGCCTCAATCTGAGAGGGCGAAGAGCGCTGAGAACCGAGCTTGGAAAGACAATCGGAGACGTAGAGTATCAGGATAATGAGGGTTCTGTCCGCGGGTCCTTTAATCTCAAAGTTACGGAATAGAGAATTGGCACGGAAGAGGTCGAGAGTTTCGTCTATAATGTCGTACTGCGATGGATCACCTTTCAGAGATTAGAATACGAAGCAGCACTCAGATTGGGAGAATACCAATGGGAGCTGGCCCGCGGATTTTTGTCCGGAATGGAAGGACGGCTAGATTGCCTACTTGGCGCATGTCAGGCGCTTCATTTAATGTCGAGTGGTAAGCCTATTCAATATCTCTTTGTTATCGGCTATGAGTCCGTGCAAACCGATTCAGAACGCACAGGCATGGTGGTCGGAGAGCGATAAATGATTGTGTCTGTTTGTGATCCTCATCTTCCCTTACACAATGTCAGCCTCATTGGCCGGCTTTGACTCGGAGAGGAACCAGATTCTGCCCACTCGTGGTTATCCTGCTCCTGATACTATTACCAGTACGTTCCTACGACAATGAACAACTAATTTTTCTTCAGCGACTTACGTGCAGAACTGGCCAAACGCCTTCGGGCATTGACACTCAAACTCTTGCCTGTCGAGGTCGACCCGGAGAGTTTGACCGATCCTACTAGTCGCGTTATAACTCACAAAGTTGTTTCTGCATATCGCGATGCCGGTGGGGACTTTGAACATGCTGTGAGTCGGCTGTTCTTTTCGCAGTCTGAGGCTTTTTGTCACCTTCGTTTCTCATCCCGTGATTTGCTTTGGCCTGATGAGTCTTGCTTGAATGTCATTCTGATACTTGCTGTGCTACTCTTTGTAGCTGCCGTATTGCTTGCTACATGCTCGTGAGGAATTTATGTGGGATGCAAATCACAACCCTGTGGATTATGAAGAAAATTACGGTCGAGGTTTGCCGTTTCTTGTATCCAGTTCATGTCCACCTATCAATGTCTTCGTCTTTGTCAGCTGTTGCTTGTGAAGTATTGGCCAGGAAGATTGTACACTTGTTTCCGAGGGACAAGTTGACGGATGTCATGTCGACTAGGTATCAACACCTTCAGTCTGATGGGGACGTGAGCGACCCTGCAAGTGCCCTTGAAATGTCAATCGACCAACATTGGTATGTTATATGATTATTAGAATATAAGGGTACATCTTAATGACACGGCTTTCAAGTACAATCTTCTTGTCATCCAGCGAGGCACAGGAAGGTAAGGTCCTGAGGAACTTCCCAAATACATGTACACTAATATTGTGGTAGTCGTAAACGCACTCTGGAATGGCGAGCTTGTTCAGATCAATAACAAGAACAACGATATTGACTGTACGTTAACTCCCTATTTTCCATTGACATCTTACTGAATGGTGTCAGACATTCCTTACTCACAATTACGCGAACATACGCTAATGAGTCGTATTGACCCCTCTCGGCTGTCTGTCCCCAGGTAAATCTCGAATCACTAGTTTAGTGAAGTCACTCATCGTCTCCCAGATACCAAAATATCTTTCGTGTCGTAGTTTGGCTTTTTTTTCTTGGGGTGTACTCTCAAGCCGGTGTGCCAAATTATTTACGTTTTCTGTTCTCGCATAACGGGTTCCGTAGTTCGCGAGCCGCTAGATAAGATTGATGTCAACAAGCGCGAATTTGATGTTTGGGAGATCATCATGTACTTCATGGGTCTTTCTTTCACGCTTGAAGGTCAATCTAATTGATGCACTCAGATAGTTGACAACTGAAAGGCGTTTTACTTAGATACTTTTAAAGTATGCTTAGCTTCGAAGCTATTTGATTGGCCAGCTTATCTGTTACTTAAAGCTTTTTAAACTTCTACATTTTATCACCTGGTGGCAAGCTTTCTCATTCTGGAACATAATTGCCTACATAACAGATATGCTCCTCATTGTCGCTTTCTCTTTCCGCGTCGTTGGATCGCAGGTGGCTAATGAGGATGTGGGTGCGCTTTGGAGGTTGTACAGTTTCCAGGTCTTGAGTTGTGTGGCGCCATTCATTTGGATGAGTAGGTCTCTGGGATTTTTCCCTGACAAAAATGCTGATTCTGCTCTACAGAACTTGTAACAATTTTTGATGGTTACAAGTAAGTATCTTGCCCTCTCTATTGGGGATAATCTTGTTGACGTAGACTGTGGTGCTCAACAGGTACATTGGGACCATGCAAATCTGTGTGGCACGCATGTTGCAGGAATCCGGAATTTTCTTCGCGGTAATTAAACGCGCATTGTCTGAATGTCCTCGGAATTAAAGACTTTCGGTCAGTTGCTCTCCGTTCTCGCAATAGGTTTCGCACAAGGTCTGTTTGCTTTGGATGCTGCAGACGGATCAGTTGAATCGCCATATACGGTGAGCAGATTCAAAGGAACTCGTTTTGAAATGAGACCATTGATCTCTATTAGGTTATTAATGTTCTCGTTCAAGCGCTACTACAGTTAGTGATATTTCGTAAAATTTGCATTACTGAATCATCACATCGGTTCACAGATCGCCCGACTATGAGAGGTTCAGCACGAGCCCGATCGGCCTTCTCTTGTATTATTTGTATGTTTTGTTTCCATTCATTCATACTTTCAATTAACCAGGTCATTTTTGGATAGCTGGAACACTGTTACTGCGATTATACTCCTCAACATTCTCATCTCTTTGTTCTCATCTGCTTATGCTGAAGTTATTGATAACGCTGAAGCACAATATCTTGCATTCTTTGCGTCAAAGACTATTGCCATGATTCGTGCTCCCGATTCCTATGTGTACCCGGCCCCATTTAACCTGATCGAGGCTATTTTCATTGCTCCTTTTGAGTAGGTATCTAATTTTTTGCTCATGAGCACCACTCAACTATCTAAACAGGAAACTTCCCTTTTTCCGTCTGAGTGAAAGGAAGTACGCCAAGGTTTGCGTTTCTTTACCTAGCGTATCAACCTCAATTGACGACGCCCTTTTTATCTATATCAGCTCAACCGCTTCGTCATGTCGTTCATCTTCCTAATTCCACTCACGGCCATTGCTCTCTACGAATCTTCCTCGAACAACGAATACAAGAACAGATGGGTCGAATGTTGGCTACGCGGCGGCGATGACGATGCTGAAAATTCGGCAGAGAATAGGAATCCTAGGGTAGATGATCCGAATTGTCAAGGATTCGAGATCTCAAAGGTATCGTTTGAGGAATTGGTCCGAGTGTTTCCGACTGCTGAGGTACGACACTTTTTTTGGGTGTTGTTCATCCAATTTTTTTTCTTTGGGAAAGTTGATTCATGGACATTCATTTATATACAGTCGACTGAGGCGACGATATTGAAAGAGATTGCAGATCTGAAGCAAAAGTTGGATCGGGTGTTGGAGAAATTGGAGACTCGGCGAGAGTGAATACTTTGCTTGAGAGGTCCGGAGCTGCTTGTGTTCAGTGTTCAATCGGCCAGCTAAATAAGGATGGAAACCTCACCCTACTCCACCCCCTGGTGTTGATATTTTCCCGAGTCATTTGTATTGAAATCTAGTGTTTTATAAGATTTATCGTTCGTGCGAGCTTGAGGGAGGAAGAGTTGATTATACTCAGGACATGTAACCCATCCAAGATAACTCCACCCTTAATTATACTTTTACATTGTTTCAATCCCCGACGTGCATTCTCTTGAAACCTATTCAGCCCTCACGCAGTGGCTTAACCCCTCTCTGGAGAAAGGGATATGTAGATGAATCCTTGTGTGACGCGAAGAAAATACATACATGATCAATTTTGCCAAATGAAGTATTTGACATCAGCTTTTGTATGATTTTTGTATGACTGCTACAAGCTGTTTCATATTTTTCTCTTCCCACCCTCATTTCTCCAGTAACATTCTGGACCGACAATAATTCTCTCATATGTCATTTTCAAGAGAAATAGTAGGAAAAGTAGCTTTTGAGCGCGACCCCAAAGTGATCTCATCTTGTATTTCAATATCGTTGTTGAACACGGCCAATGAACCTCGATAGCAACGTAGCGGGCATAGGGCGATTATGATCCGTACATACATAAACAAAGCCTATCACAAGCTCCTCTTCAACACTCCGCGGGGAAACCACCAACCACATGTTCTGACGACTGCCCAAAACTCTGCCTAGAACTCCAGATCCATATCCTGGTGAAACTCACACGGTTCCCTCCCGATGCAGATCCCCTCACCAGGCATAACAGTCCTAAGCTCCTCTCTTTCCACACCCTCGCACCCACCATATTCGCATTTGACCTTGACCTTGACACACATCTTTTCTGTTGCATCATCTTTAAAATGCCATTCCGCACACGGCCCCTTTCCAAATTCATGTGGTACAAATTCGTCGTCATCTGGTAATGCGTCATCTTCATCTGGCTTCCCCGCTAGGAACGGATGAGCCAACGCTCGTTTTGGCGTTATTCTTTTTGTCGACTCGGGATGCAGGAGCTGCTCAAGTAGGTCAAAGGCACTGTCGACGTCAATTGCATGTTGGATCGGTGCTATTAGGTGTAAGTTGGTGGGGGCCACTGAATGTTCTGGGTTTTGCTCTGGGTCATGTTTCACTGTCGTGATTGTTGGTGTTGTCACATTAGTGCAAGAAGAAGACTGTGGTGGTAGTTGACTCTTCTCAGTTTCCGGATGTAACAACGAACGGTATATCGGAGTGTTGAAAGGATAATATCGGAGGTCAGGTTCTCTTGGTATGTAAAGGTTCGGGTTTTGTTTTGTGACAAATTCTCGCCACGACATGCCGTCCCCCATCACGGCAGGTACATTTGAAATAAACGTTCGGCCTGTTATCTTTATTAGAGGGTTGGACGGAGATCGATTGTCATTGTCTTACTATGAAGGGTTGCCGTTTTTTCCATTTGCTTTCGACCAATAATTGCAGCGATTTCCATTAACGCTTCAATGTCGTCGTTGGACTGAAACAAAGGGAACCTTGCAGTAAGGAAGAAGAGAAGAATCATTCCAGCGGCCCAGACATCAATGGCTGTACAGCGACAATCACTAGCATGTCCTTAACATGCATAGATTGCCTCACCTCCAGTTTGTTCACTACATTTGAGGAGAACCTCAGGCGCTCGAAAACCTCGGGTACCCGCTCGATTTGCTTTTGAGACTGGCCTGAAATCCAAGCGTTAGTCAAGCATTCTTACGATAAGAGATTTGAGTACCTGGTATCTTTGTCTAGATAGCCAACCTTGTCTGGTGGCGCTGAAGATTTGATTCTGGCCTCCTTCTGCATTTTTCGGACATTCTCTTTATCCTCCTCCGGTAATGTTCGATTGAATCCATGTGGATGCTGCTTCGACCAACCAGTATGCAGACACTGCCCACAGGACTGGCTACTTGGAACCATACGCTGAATGAATTTGCCATCAAAATCAAATCTCGATGTCGTGAGATAGGAGCGTAGCTCACAGATGCTAGACCAAAGTCGCAAAGTGTTCCAATACCTGTCCGAGGATCGAATAGGAAATTGGCTGGCTTAACGTCCCGATGAATAATCTTTCGTTCATGGATGTCACGAAGAGCAGCCATTAAACACCGAAGGTAGGATTTCACTGCAGGCATTGACAGAGTTCGGTAATATTCCTGCAAGCCCATAAGGTGAACACCAGTATGAAATTGAGTCTGCAGCTTACGCGGAAATCTTCATTGCGATGGTACGGCATAATAAGGACAACCTGATCAAAATACCTGGTTGCTGTGATGAGCTGTGATACATGCCGACAGTGCATGCAGTCCGCCATGATGGAAAGTTCATTTCTGATGCGTTCTGGGCTGCTCGTCACATATATGCGCTTTATTGCAACAAAGACTTTTGTTCCAGGGGGTTTTAAAACAGACTGATAGTGGGCTGAGGATGAAGGAGGATGGTGGCCTTGCCAGGGACTGTTGTCCCATTTGGTATGGTAATGTAGATCCAAAGCTTTGTATACCGATGAAAATGTTCCTGTTCCTAGTCTGTCAACAATCCTGTAGTTCTCTTGTAACTGAGGAACGCTCTCTAGAAGGTCAATTATCTCTTCCTCGATCTCCCTCCGCTCCTGAGGAGTCCGTTCATTGATTGTATTTTCCTCGTCAGTCTCAACAGTATTAACAGACATGCCATCATCATCTCCGTCAAGATCATCATTTTCCTCATCTTTATCAGAGTGGCCCTCCTCGTGGCTTTCGTCGTCCTCTTCGGTTGGCCGCGTGC
This sequence comes from Leucocoprinus sp. KB1807203, assembly GCA_019327925.1. NCBI lineage: Eukaryota > Fungi > Basidiomycota > Agaricomycetes > Agaricales > Agaricaceae > Leucocoprinus > Leucocoprinus sp. KB1807203. The sequence goes on along the minus strand of JAHTMQ010000219.1, from coordinate 77,992 downwards.
GGGTCAGAATTTGATAATCCTGCTTCATGGGAGTGGCGAGTTCATCTTCACTCATGTCGTCGTCGATCTCGTGTTCAATCTTCGTTTTTTTACGCATTGTTCCGGCTGCAGGATGATGAGGATAGAGACGCGAAATGTGATCTTGGTAGTTTTGCACATTTTCCGGAACGGTGAAATCTTCGATCGGGTCGTCAGAGAAAAGGTCGTCGTTCCTGGCGAGCGAGGCGCGATATCTCTTATTGTAAGAATTATTTCGCACGTCTGAAGAGCCAAGTTCGAGTGGATTAGAGGAGTGGTGGGACAACAAACTCTTCTGCTCATCCATGCAGTTGACAACGCGAATCTATTTCCGAAAGCCGCGTCAAGACACGTGACTAATGTTATTTAAATTTATTTCTATATATGGACATCAAATCCCAAGCTTGGACAAAGTTACCCACGTGGCAACATCGTCATCCCGTGCATCCATTTGAGGGACGACAGCCGTCCACATATGCACATATCCAACCACTCTCTTGCCTGGGTTATAGATTTCCTCGAAAGCGACTTATTTCTCCAGCTCGCACCCTTTTTCATCCTCTTCTTTGTCCCCACAATCGTCCTCTTTCTCACTACAGCAGTAAACCCAGCTCGGCTTTTTTACACCCTAATCATGGGCCTTGAAAACATAGGAGCCAGTCTTTCATGGCTATTTCCCCAAAGCTCGGGTGGTGGTAGTAGCCACGCAACAAAGAAAGCGAGAAAGCTACGCAATAGGGCCGAGCACGTCGTTCAGAATGGTTAATTGATTTGTCCTATGGCCCGTATATGGACCTCACACTTTGACAGCAGATAGCAAATATGCAGATGAAGGGTACTATCCTGGACTAGTGAATATATCCGGTACATATTGTTTCATGAATTCGACGCTGCAGGTTCGAGCCAACTTTTCCTTCACCTTCGAGTCTCGCCTTGATTGCCCAATCTCACTCAGGCTCTAGCCTCCCTGTCGTATCTACAACCTCATCTCGATGCTATCAATGCCAAGGCAGAGGCACTTGATGTTCCTACGCCCGTCATTGATGCCCTTCAAGAACTTTTCAGGCGTAAACTATCACTCATGTCACTTCTCACATCCATTCTGACTGTCACGCAGGCCTCAACAAACCTCATTCTTCTTATCATGCCATCCGCCCCACTGATATTATCCATGTCTTTAGTAGCCAGACTGAAGGCCGTTCCAACTCACTTTTCTATTCGCGTGAGCACCAAGACGCTCAGGAGCTCTTCCAAGTCGTATCCGAGTGTATCAAGAACGAACTTAGCACGGTAGATAAAGAGGCCTATCGAGACCGAGGTTTGAGCGGTCTGGCCAAGGTCCCACCGGAAACGCTGAGGGACATTGGGAAAAGTGTATTTGATGGATTGACTGCTAATAGACGGAGCTGCTGTATGTGTGGGTACACAGAAGCAGTTATGCATTTTTCCTTGGACAACTGGCAACTTGCTGTTCCTCGCCTCAAAGTACGCTTTCCTTTCCTTCGTCTGCACCATCTGTATTTCCTATCTGTCTAGGCGACATGCCGATTAGAAGACTGTTTGGCAGACTACACCCGTTTGGAAGTTCTTGCAGATTGTATCTGCCGCAAATGCTCTGTCATTGCTACTGTCAAACGGCTACAGCAGGAGATCATCAAACTTGAAGAAGAAACCGGGTCAGATAAGAAGCCCAGCAATTCTAAAAAAGAACGACTCAAGAGAGTACGGAAAATGGAAGCTAGGGTCCGGAAAGCGGTTGCAGAAGAACGTATTGAGGATGACATTAAAGACGTCCGCATGGAGAAAATTGTCAGCCCGGCATCGACAAAACAAGCTATGATAGCTCGAGTAAGAAACATCAACCTCCTACTTTCACGTGCTTATTGTTGCCGCCTAGCCTCCGCCAGTCCTTGCGCTCCACATCAACCGATCTGTCCATTATGGGCATTACGCTTCCAAAAACAATGTTCGTCTTATATTCCCCGAAGTCCTCGACCTAACGCCTTACACCACCTCCGGAAATCTCTCTACCGTTCCCACCTCTGCTATTTCAACACCTCCACCCAGCCTTCCTCGTTCGACCACACCTACGCCATCTACATATTCCAATCCTCGCACCATCTACCGTCTAACAGCTGTCGTATGCCATTATGGTCAACACTCGTTTGGACATTACATTTGCTACCGTCGGAAACCTCGACATCCTAGTGTTGGTCCAAAAAAGCGCTGGGCACCACCTCGGATCATCGACATGTACAAGCCAGGAGACGATCCCTCTGGTACTAATGGCATATTGAACGGACATGGTGATGGTTCAGATAGCAGTATTAACAACCTATACACTTCATCAACACCTCACTACGTCTTCTCTGACGAAGTTGAATCTCGACCGGGGAGGGGTTGGTTACGAATAAGCGATGATGCAGTACGTGAATGTGGTATTGAAACGGTATTACAAGAGGGAATGGGAGCATTTATGTTATACTATGAACGTGCCGTGTTGGATCTTCCTGGTGTCTATTCATCGTCGGGTCATGACAGGAGTCCAAGGAGCTCAGAAGAGACGCTGAAACCCGAGTTGAAAGCTGTCCATCGGGAAGAAAGTGTTGCTTCGCTGGCTGATGAGGTTGATGTTGACGTACATCCGCCGCTACTTTTGTCAACCCAACCTGGTATTCATCCGCGGACACATGAGCAGGGGTCAGAGCTGGAAGAGGAAAGACCTGCGTCTGGGTTAAGTGCCAGTGTTGATCTGGATACCAGGAAAGGCAGATTTTCGACTGGATCGATACCACATCCAACATCACTGCCACCATTATCCCGTTCACCGATACCTGGAGCTCGTGTTGTTCGTAATGTGATGTCAAGGAGAAGTGCAAGTGCAACACCATGTTCGACGACGTCTACTGAGAGTCCTGTATCAATGGAGGAGCTTCATAGAAATGCAAAGGTGGTAAATGGGTTACATTCTGGCATGAGTGCGTCGGCACCTTCTCTAGTGGATACGACTTTGCCGCAAGTTGCGAACGGAATGTTGTCGACGACAACGATCACAGACAAGAGTGAGAGTCATTCACCATCGAAATCGAAAGACAGGTTGAAGCATAAACGTGGTTCGAGCAGTTCGCAACAAGAGGAGGTGCAGCGTCTATGTTCAGCAGAATCCCATCATCTAAATGGCATCAGAGCATAAGGTTTTCCCTTTTTGCGTGATGTCATGTTGTGTTTCTTTGCTTTCAGAAGCTTCTGTTTTCAAATACACTCAATCAACAACGAATTTTTGTATTTATATTGAATAACTCTGTCCTTCTCTTGCCCTGATGTGCTTTTCTTGGATTACTAAGTGAAATTGTTCCTTTCATATTCCTTTGTGTAGTTGATCATGTATATTGGTAAAAAGAACATTGAGATGACACAGATACTCAGCTTTGGGAATGAAGATAGGGAGGCCATTTATTTCCCAATGTTACTAGATTTTGATGAAGTATATGGGTAAATAAATTTCTTTTATGTTGTCATTGTTTAGTTTTTACTAGCAAGCCCCATGCAATAAATTGTTATGTGTTTTTTGTAGACAGTAACCATCATTCCATGACAATTACATTTCAAAAACATGCAAGATTATAATATACTTTTTTCATATGTCAGCCATCCAACACAGGCTATCACTGTCTCACTTGTTCTCTAGTCATTAAGCCCAGAGATATCAAGAGATTACCAATAACCCAAGCCTTTTATTTTAGGTGAATGATGAGACTACCATCACTATTCTTGTTGCCATCGCAGCTGCCAAGATGCTATTACAAAAGGGAACAGTTTTCATAGTCGCTCTTGGTCTGTTGTTCTGAACTTGCCTCTTTATAATGAACACCCTAAGTATCATCCCAAAGGAAAAGAGGGAATACAACAAGACAGTGCAGGACACAATAGCGGAAAATAGATAGTAGTTAAATGTAACCCTTTAAGCCCCCGAGAAAAGACAAACGCTTCATTGAACCCAGAGTACTCGCTACTGCTCAATACTTGTGCTAGTGAATTCAGACAGTCATGCGGGTCAACCAAAAGGAAATCATCTTTCACCTAATATTAATCATACAAGAAGAAAACATCAAACACATGGGAGAGGAAGAGGGAGGAAATCATCATGCGAAGGAAAAGCAGAAGAAAAACCCATGAGTAGTCAAGTCGGAAGACGTCTTGTGCGTAGAATGTAAAGCATGATATTGACGACGACGTTAAGGGGACAGAGATTTGGCAGATTGATGTTGTAGCTGAGAGAGAGAGAGAAGTATTCCGAGGATCGGAGAAATCCGGCTTGAAGACAAGTCGCCCATATCCATAACCTCATCCTGTCCAGACTCCAAGGAGAAACATGCGGCTGGGATATGGCAGGCTACATCTACCAATAGATACGGCGTTCGATGGTACGAGCACGGGGTGCTACCGGTTGGTGGGACATGATACGCTTCACGCGAGTGACAGTGGGATACCTGTAAGCAATAGTGCCATTGCATCAACCCTCTACTGACGACGTAAGTAGACCAAGTTATGATGAATCATACCAGGCATGGTAGACCTCGGTGTCAAGTTGAACCTCGATGATTTGACGACCCTGTGAATGATGATGGTAAAATCATGATTCTCGTCTTGCGCAGAGACAGGTGAACTTTACTTGGTAGTCAACATGGGAGCCTACGACAAGACCCTCTTGTCTGCCCTTGGTACCATGGCGGACAGCGACAATGTCACCGGGAATAATCTCTTCGTATTCATAAACCATTCTCGTAGGTGAGGGAGGATGTGTAATGCCTTGGTGTCTAGAAGAATGGGAATGTGAACGTCTGAGGGAACAATGAAGTGAAGAAATGGAAAAAAAAAGCTCACAGGGTTGGTGGGAAGAAGAAAAGGATGGGGAAAATAGGGCTGAGAACGCCGAGCCTTTATAGGATTGAGCCGAATAAACGCACGGATGCCTCGAGGCACGATGTCCCTAACTAACCTTTTGTTCTTATCATAGCTTGGATTTTCTCCCTCAAATAATGAACTCACCGCAATTCCAAGGTATAATTGAATAGAGTACATATATTTATACAAGCATTCATCTCTGCATAGCTACCTTGTATAAAACCATTGTCGAACCAGAACCCATAAACGCCACGATGCTGATAGACGTCTGTCATGATCCATAGAAGCCAACTTGACTGCTCCTAGGCCAATTTCAGCAGTACCACGAGTGCTATCAGCAGGGAATCCTGTCGTCTGGCTGATCAACACAGGATCACGAAACCGTTCTTGAAGCTCTCGCATGACGTCTTCTGCACAAGCTTCGTACATCCGTTCTATTTCAACCTCTCGCGAATAGTAATACGGGCGTCGAACGACGTACGGCGCTAGGCCATTGTACTTACGCACAAGCGAGTTCACTTCAGCAATAGCGACTTCATGGTATGAACGCTCTCGTTCGACCCATTCAGGATCTCGCAGTGCTTTGATTTGATTCAAGGTAACTGTGAGTAATAATTCCGGTGGGTTCTCCATGTTGAGTATCCGAAGGGCTCGTCGTACCCATGATTGCCACAGTACGTCACGAAAATTCCTGACGGCAGTTTCAAGTTCTTATATGGCACGTCAAATAAAGGATTGAAATATCCGGTATTTACGTACCACCCTGAACATCAACCCATGGCGGAGTCGCACCGTTCCGTTGCACAATGCGATTCATGAGAAATTCCTCTCGAGCGATAAATGGATTTGACTCATCGACCGAACGCTCAAGTGGCTTTCCGCGTCCCTTCACATTCTTGAACGCCCCTGACAATCGCGCTTTCTGCATACCATTCCAACCCGAGAAAGAGTCGAGTCAATGGAAGCGTACCAGTATCGAACAGCACCTACCTCAATCTTCTCCTCAATGATGCTATTCCATCCCTTCAGGCTCACAGGATTCGGCGTCTGCACAAGATGCTTCTGCTCTCCGATCTTAATTCCCAGCCTATAATCCAAAGTACTCTCCAAGGCTTGACCCAACCTCTCAACCTGCAGGGTCTTCTTTTTCTTCTCCTTCTCCTTCTTCATTGATCTTTCATCGAAACGCCCTTGCGCGAGTCCATCCAAACTACCATAGGAGCTGGACGCTGAAACGTGGGGTATACGACCTACTTTAACATTGGAAACTGTACCATCCGAAGGAGGTTTGAACGTCGTTTCCCAGGGTTTATGCGTCGGATCAGAAGGTAAGAGAGGTTCCTTTGCCCAGAAACCAGGGCGTGGTCGTGGGTGGGGAGGAACCGATATGGTGGATGTATGTTCATGATGAGAACTGTCAACAGTGTCAGTAAGAGATGCAGTCCGAACTTGTGGAGGGCTCTTTTTCAGTTTTTCTTCGGCCGTGAGTATAGATGATTCTCTGAGAGGCTTGTGTTTATCAACTAGCATACGAAGTACGGCATCCTGAATGCGTTCTTCACCAGTCCAGTTCTCGTGTTGTTGGACTAGAGCATCGAGCTTCTGACGATTTTGAGAGTCGGCTTCTCCAGATTCTTCGCGTTCAGCATCAGCAAAGAGCTTATCGCTTGCATTTTGGGTAGTATATGAACGGAACGTCTGATAGAATGAGTGGAGATGAGAACGGAAGATAAATATTGTACTTTGCTGTAAGATGAGCATGAGACCACATCGAATGACTTCTCGCACGATCAATCTTATCACACCCGCTCATGGTAAATAAAACTGATACAGGCAGGGTTTACCACACGAGATGTACAGGCGCCGCTCTGGATACTGTCATTAAACATAGCAAAGACGAAGACATTACACTCTTCGGCAGTTGTTTTTGTCCATTTGTTCAACGTGCATGGATCGCATTTGAGTATCTCGGAATACCATATAAAGTACGCTGTTACTACTTTTCATCTTTTCATCAGTGCCTAGATAATGATGTGCATAGTACTGTAAATGAGTTTCCCTCGTGCAGAGTCATGGCCTCTTAACTGATGGCTTATTTCAAGATGAAGTCGATCCATACAAGAAGCCCAAGGGACTGCTTCAAGTTTCACCAAAAGGCCTCATACCCGGACTCAGGTTCGATAACATTATGCCGCCGCGATCTTTGAACGAGAGCACGATTATCATTGAGTACCTTGAAGAGTGCGCAATAAAATCCGCTTTCGCCTTTTGCCTTTATTTAGGCCCACGGGCAGCTTGGCCTCGGAAACCACTCGATGGTCCCTCCTCCCGCCTTCCACCAATCCCTGTAGGCTATACATATTCCACAGCTACTATTGATTGTCCTCCTCTCTTTAATATGCACTTGCAGATGCGCGGGCTTTGGTCAGGTTACAAGCTGATCACGTCAATCGAACACTGATACCGGGATTCTATCGTTTTCTTCAGGCACAAGAAACAAAAGCTCAGGTCAATGCAGGTAAAGAATTTCATCAAGCAATTGAAACGCTCGTAGGTCTTTTCGAGAGAGCGGAAAGAGAGGTTCTCGATGGCGGTGGAGTTTCTGGAGAGGGAGAACGACAGGCCCTGAAAAAAGGTCTAGGTCTGTGGGTCGATGGAGGAGAGCTAGGCTGGGCAGACGTCATGGTTGCGCCTTGTATGCTCCTCTCCCGTGCACCAAGTTGATCTGGTTTCGAGATTTTGTAAAGGGATGTACCGCGCTCAGGTCGTACTGAAACATTACCGTGGTTTTGACCTCCCCCAAGGAGAAAATTTCAATTCCTGGTTGAAACGCTTGTTTGAACACCGTGCTTTCGTAGCCACATGCAGTGATAAAGAGTTATATATTGATAGCTATGAAAGGTGGGACAGATCATTCTACGTTCTGCAATGCATAGTTGATCTGGAGTATTCTAGATACGCGTTCAACCGGCCTAATACCAGCCAGGTGGCAAATGCTATCAATACGGGACGAAGCCTGCCTTAGAAAATGGCCAACAAGTACATGATGTGTAATCATCCATTTGCCCTGTAATCGACCTCTTTTCACAAGAGATAGCTGTTGTCATGAAAATAGAGATGTCTATTTTTGAGACACACAGCAAATTACTCGCCAGATCTGCGAGTGGCTAGAGTACAGAAATCAGATGCTAGATACGTTACGACTTCATCAGTTGTCATAGCTTGGTGGGTTCTCCACAGGAACATTGTCAACAAGTGTAACAGAAGTTGACCCGGCAGGTGTGGTATATGTAGCTGAAATATGATATAGATGTAAGGATGACTTGACTGGGAACAACGGACACACGCACGCAAATTCTCATCGGCCTCGTCAGCGGCTTGTCTACGCATGTAAATGGACTTTTCTCGTGCCTTCTCTAGCAGACTGACAAACTCAAACATGGGCCGGTCCTTGAAACGGACCTCGGCCTTGGTTCCATCAGTCAGACCACCATCTGGTGACGGTTTGATTTCAAAAACTAGATAATTCCCACTGAAAGTCGGCTGCGAAAATGCTGTCGAAAGTATGGAGTGAAGTGGAACGGATAGGGAATCTAACGAGCTTTTTGAATCGCTAGCGAAGATGAACTATGAAATCGGCGGGGTAACTATTCCAGGCTGATGAACTGAACCGATATCCACGCACTCGTTGGTCAGTGAGCCAGATCTTTCCCATAGACCTGAGCTTTTTGGCCCCTCCAGAACCCCCGGCGAGAGCGTGACTCGAAGGTGGGCGGTTAGGAATAAAGAGATCGACTTCGACACCGAGATCCACTGTTGTAATGGCTGTCTCATTGGGTAGAGGAATGGGTGTACGGTTAGGTGTGAGCATTGTCCAGTTGAGAGCCATCTTTGGATGTAAGTTGAGAGGGATAAAGAGAGGCGGTCACTGCCTGGGACATTGACATCAAGCATCTCATACACGATCATTGATCTATTAAGCCTGGCACAGCACACTCTATGGTATTCTTCTCATGCTCATAAAGCCTTGTAATTGTACGCCCGGATGGCATAGCAACACCGTGCTGATATCGACGACCGCAGTCGACGTTCACATTAATTGGTACACTACATCCGCAGGATAGGAACTATCATTCCTCATCAATACGGCCTGAATCGTCTCGAGGCCTTGAGCTTCTCAACTTTCGCTTTATCTTCCTCCCATTTCCGCTTCAAGTCCAGGATTTCTAGAACAAATTATGAGTGTCCTTTCGGTTTACTATGTATCGATGATCATACCTTTTCTCTGTTTCTCTGCCTTTTGGAAAGCGTAGAACCCTTCTTTCTCCTTCTTTTCCTTCTTCTTATTGTTGCGTGCCCTTGTCTCCCCTGTTTCTTGAAACTTTTTGGTGGCAACGCGCACACCACCTCCCAGAGTTTGCCCATAGGCACCACCTCTCTTCACCAAAGTGAATCCATCTTCATCCACGATAGCTTCTCCCTTTTTATACTGTGATTTCTGTCTATTCTTTGCCAATTCGTAGTCGTATAATTCCATGTAAGTATCCGCATGTTCTTCGACAATGTCAAGTGGTGGCCGAAGCGAATCATAAAGGGCAAGGTAATGAGCAAAACCACTTGGCTCTTCTGTCGTTGGCCAGGGACGCGGTTTTGACAATGAATCTACTGCTCGATCATGTGAAGAGGAGTCCAAGAAAACGATATGAGCAGAGCCTCCGGTTTTGCGCAAAGTACGCAATGGAACAGTCGGCAAAGGCGTGACTTTGGGTACGTCGTCTTTGGAAATCTTTCTTCGTCTCCGCAGTTTCTCACCCTCAACTTCTGGAATCTCATCGTCTTCCTCTTCTTCAGACGTATCCTCTTCCTCAACATGCCTAGAACCCTCAGTACTATCTGTGTTATAGACCACCCTTTCGACTGTCCCAGCTTCTTTGAATAGCTGGACCAAATCTCGTTCTGTAGCGTCTGGTGGTACATTGACCAGAAAAAGAGTTCGGCCTATCGGGAGCGCATCATTTTTTTTGGCAACTGAGTGAGAGCGCGCATAGACATAATGAGTTGCTTCACTAGAATAGATGATCGGTATTGGCGTGAAACCGCTGAAGTGTTTCTGTCGGGCCATAGCCTTGAAAATATAATATTAGAAAATCATTGCAAGATGTTATTTATTGTAGACGTGATTGTTAAATACCATCAATAATTGAAGTTCTATATATGTCTATCATCCGGCAGACATGAAGTTTATTGCATCGAGACAGAAGCTGACTGTACCAGAACTTGGTGTTTAATCACTGTACACACCATAGACTCTATTATCAAGTTGAAATTCTTGAAACTCCAAGCACAACCAGTGTTTGTTCTTAACATACCCACGATCTGTATCGCATCGGGCCCCGGGTGTGCAGGACCTGAGGACGAGCTGCCTGCTGCCTGCTGCATCCCCTCTTCAGCCAGCATATGATGCCATGATTTTTTGATTTATCCTTGGATGTCACTTCTTCTGACTGCTACGGTAGCACATTCGGACACTTGTCTACTACACTTCCTCCCTTTTTCTATTTTCACCTTGATAATTCATGTATAATTTACCACCTGCATTTTTTCTTCCTGTGGGATATAAATACGACAAAGAATATGAGTGACCGCTAAGGCTGGTCCCTCAATTGTCAACTTTCTCATGCAGGCCGTCATGTATAAATAGAGAACAAAAAAGAGCTCCCGGCTTGTAGAATGAAACAAGCGAGCAAGTAGCAGAACCCTGCGAACGAGATATGATATGGTATACTACTGACCCCACCTGTGCCTCTGGGGTGCTCTGCCCTGCTTGCTCCAATCCCTAGGTGTAGAAGAGTCGTCAGACGAGGGATGGGAGGGAAGCCCATCACTGCATGGGCTATCATGTTGCATGTTGGCTGGCTAGTAGGTTGTGACTAGAATGAAACATGTGAAACCTTGCCAACGGCAATTCATCGGCCAGTGTTCCTATTTTTATACCACCTGAATGTTTGAACCTCGGATACGAAAGAGAAGCTTCGTGCATATTTTCATGGCAAGAAGGAATGAATAACTCAACGATCTGGTTTATGAGCTTGTTTTTCTAATACAAATGTTCAGGCTGCGGTTTTTAATTTTCATTAGACTCGGTGGCCAATTTCTTCTTTGCATCACCCATTGGATGTCTTCTTGAGAATGGGAGTATTGTGTCAGCATTCTCGTTGACCATAAGTCCGTCAGGTCATCTGAAAGACTGTAAAACTGATGAACATACACTAACCGCCTCCCCAGCTCACATCTCCCTCTACTCGCTACCTTCCCAGTATTGCTAGTTTGAGTTTGCTCGCTCCGGAGGTACGTTTCGTCTTTACGGCCCCCACTCAGACATTTTTCGCTGTCAATTATGCGCCTTAGTATATTAAGGGAATCTCGATATTCTAATAGATTTTTATGCTTTTTTGAATCAGGGGGTCTTCGAGTCATAGAGGTCCTTCAGGAATTCTCAGATCTGGTCACGGAACTGAACAACTTAGATATCTCCCAATCTGTCAATCTGGCTCAGAATTGATCTATGAAATTAATGGAACAACAGATACATTTTTATCACCTCATTGGAGGCTCGAGCTATAAGCTTACCATTGATACAGTAGTACCTATCGTCAGAATGACATATCTTGGCAGTCAACGTGAATGTCCATGTGCAAACTGTCATTTCATTCCTTGCCGACTCAGTTATTTTTAGTCTAGCTCATATCAATAATTGATCCAGGAAGTTTTCCATCTCCCGAATCATACAGAAACTTGTTTCCTAATACAAGTGAACTAAGCTCGTGTCTTCTCATTTGTCAAACGCCCATATCATGAGCGGGAAAAAGAGCGTTTGACCCAATCAGCAAATGGGTCCTTTCGTCATGCCGATGCCACGTGCTACGTACCAGGAATAGACGTCCATACAAATTTACGAAATCTGTGTGAGACAGACGCGGGAGTATGAGTCGTGCTAATGACTGCTGGTATTTCATCTTACCGCCATGCTTGTATATGATTATTATAGTATAGATGTAAAGTGAATTTTTCTAGCCAACACTTACACGTCTGGCCTCGTTCCTGCGGAGATACCACTTTCGCTCCATTCGGCGCTATCCGGGGCATAATCTTTGGGGATGAGTCATAGTCAGGTTCACTCCAACACGACGTGAGGTCCTGTCGCAGTCCCAGACACACTAGCTCGAGCCACTAATTGTCTGAGTCACTCAATCACATGTAGTCTGGACCATAGAATCAGAGTATCCTTCCTGAAACTTCCGCACTTTGAAAAATTTTCCATGGTTTCGAACGGCTGTTTAGTAGGTATAGGACAAGTCAAACATGAAAACTGAAAAAAATCCGGACATAGGAGGTTTACGGAGCAGGCTGTCGAAAAGAATATGAGATTTCTTAGATCAGGGGGTACTCGGGGGCACCGCGTGCTCCATGACAAATTCATTCTGCCTTAATTCTATATCAGCAAACCCTAGTAACATTCATGTTCGAGTCTTGTTCAGGAGGTGGTCCCGCAGCATATTGAAAACAAAGACAAGGCAAGTATAAAATATTTTCTCGCGCGCATGAGTGCTATTTTTGAACATGTATCAAGATTCCGATGAGACCAAGTTGGTCGGCGATCAGTCACGAATCGTTACATTCCCTTGCTGAGAGACTGCTGTCTCATTACATGTATCTAGTAATGAGCAATAAAAAGTTGAGACATACATATCTGTGTACTGAGCATTACATCCCTGTATGTACCTGCCACTATGCCTATATTGGGACATCAATCATAATCAAACTCCTGATGCGGATAAAAATAGATCTGATTTGTAAATCTCCATTCCGGATTCACGAGGTTCTGAAATCTTGGAACATCTCCACTCTTGTTACTAACGGATGATGATTGTTAGCAGCTCCATGGTGTGTCGCCAAAGCTTATCTCAATTTTACTGCTGCTTTCCTTGTACTTTTTGATTTGGAACCATCAAATACAATTGTGTTCTTGTGGCACATCTATCAACAATGGGAAAAGGTCATGATTTGGTCGTTGAAATGGCTCGTCATGACGATGATAAGAAGGACCGACTCGAAAAGTGTGGAGCATGGAATAAAACTGCGGCACGGAGGATACGGCAGGCCCGATTGCCACATGTCGATCTAATCGAAATTCTAATTATAACTTTTTGATCATTACGTTGATCTTTTTGATGTTTCTTTATATGAATGCTGGTAGCTGTTTTTTTCCCCATTGAGACGGGAAGAAACTTACCAATAACTCCTCAATATCCCTGATGGATCCAGTGCTCCACGTCTCGCAGTTCGCATTTACTGTCACTATTAATCGTAGGCCAACTTAATCACTATTAGACAACACCATCGTATCAGAAGTCTATCCAATCCATTCTTATCAGAAGTGAACACACAAGACTTCTGTCGAACAAATACATTACACCATATCCATAATATTCTTACCAATGTTGGGTAAAACCCAGTTGCAAACCATACATCTTCAACACGATTGATTCATTTTACTGGATAATGACATCACTGCATCAACATGGATTTCTATGAGTCCAAGACAGTTATTGTAATTTGTAAACCTACAAGAATGTAACTATGTAGATAGGTAGGTAGTTATATAGGTGTATAACAAACAACATAAAATCCCACCCTAGGCTAAAACAATAGAAAACTTGATTGTAACATGTAAGCTAGAAGTTGCTGGCATATATACGATTTGAATGAAATCAACCCAAGAGGCGGATATTTGAGAGCAAAAAACAAAAACAAGCTAAGAGATAGAGACAGAGAGAGTACAATACGAAAGCGTTCAAACTGAAAACGTTGAGAGAAACAGACAAAAGAAAACGGGCTGGGGGGGGTAGTAGACATGTACAACAAAACAGACGGACAACAACACAGATCGAGGAGCGATGAAACAAAATTAAGAAAACCAATGAAGAGAAGAGGTTTACACTTCTTTACGAAGTGGCAGGCCATACTGTAAACCATACAGCGGCTCGGACAAGACACATACGAGCCACCTCAGTGAAGAAACGAGGGACCAGCCTGTCAAAAGAGGATAACGTGAAAAGATCAAGAGAGAACAAAGACATGACAGCATCGTAAACTTGGACGGACAACCAACTTCATCGGGTGTAATAAGATACTTGTTCGGATTAGCCTCGCCTCTGCTGATAATTCTGTTCCTTGCTCAAATCCAGGCTTGCAAATGTCGTAGACAGACGATCTGCCTCCGTTTGACCATCCAACGACGATTTTGAGTCAGGTCGACTAACAGCCCGATTGATCCCTGAGTAGGGAACAGGGTATGAAGCAGTACTCGATGGTTCAGCGCCAAACAGGGTGGTCGAATCTTCATTATGAAATGGCGAAAATACTCGGGCTACCTTATGGGTGTTCGGATCTTCAAGCGTAACCAAATCTGAGGAAAATGGAGCGAAAGATGACTGGGCGCCTCCAGTGTCTGACCAAGAGTGTGTCTCTGTCCTTTCAAGGAAGGCGCCATGCCTCCCGAGAATACCATCACTCGACGAGTGATCATTTCTCGACTTGTTACTTACACCAGGTGTTATACTTCTTGCCAAAGTCATCAGTTGATTTGTCGCCGACGTACTATTGTCTCTGTTGGTAGAGTAATTCGCCGCTCCAGCAAATCCGCGATTAGGTTGAATAAGTCCAAGATTACTAAGTTCTTGAAGCAGAACAAGAAGCTGTTCTAGGGTCCAAGAATTACTGGAAGACGGAGACACCTGGGTGTTGCTCGCAGCATGGGCCTGAACTGGGAGATAGCATAAGTATTTGTCAGTATAAATGATTACGATACTTACGGGCACTGTGACCCCAAGCCAGTCGGATGTGGGTCTTGCCAACAGGATAATTCTGCATTGTGGTAATGGCGCATGCAGCATCAGATTTCCTGACATATTGAACAAAGCCGCAGCTTTTATCCGTAACGACTTTGACCTAGAAAATGTCAGGAATATTCTGTACTAGGAAAATAACACAAGAAATACATAGTAAATTGGCCCAAAAGGGTAAAACAAGCTCCAGAGTATCTCCTCGGTGATGTCGGGGGTTAAACCGCCAACAAAGACGGTAGTATTATGGGGATCAGTTGAGGCAAGCAATTCGCCTTTGGGACCAGCGAGATCTCCAGAAAGAGATTTGAACTGTGAGCGATATTTGCCGCTCCTGACGTTGTTATTGCCCCGTTGCATCAGGGATAAAGCAAGTTTGAGAATTTCGGGTTCCACACCTGATAAGTCCTGAGCTAGATATCAGAGGGAATAATAATTTATCAATAGAATGAAAATTACAGGAAGGGAACCACCAGAGCCGGAGCTGCCAAGGGAGGAAGAGCCTTGAGCGGAACCGCTTTCCAGTGAGCTGTTTGAACTGGTAGCGACAATCTGAGAAGAAATGCTCTGCAAAAATTCTTGAGAAAAGGGGTGTGGCTTCGGGTCGTTAGCACGACAAACGCGAACTGGGCCAGTAAGCTGGCTGTATGCATCGCATATAAGCGGTAAGACTTACTCGGGCGGTCTCTGACACACAGCCCATTTGCCTCAGCCAAGGCGCGGTTTCTTTCTTCTTCGGTATCAAATCTATCTGGAATATTAACCGGAATATTTCAGGTGAGTATGAGTGCACATACCTCACAAAAGCGCTTGTGGAGGATTGGCCATTAGGATCAAGTATAATTTTGACGCTGGTGCAGCCATTGAAAGGTTGGATAATTTTAGGTTCTCTATATGGGCTCTGACCAAGTTGGGGGTTTCTGAACACTTGAAGAATGTCATTCTCGTTAGCCGACGGGGAAAGATCAGCAATAAAAATGCTATAAACTGGTTTGGGATTGGTAGGATTCATTGTGTAGGGAGGCATAGGAGCCCAGCAGAGAATATATGGGGTTGAAGAGTAAGGCATCATCACAGGAGCTGTCTCTCTACCATCGCTGACCTGAGCGAGGGCAGCGGCTGCCTGCGAAGAGGAGCGAAAAACAAGATAGCAGTAACCAGGGTTATTGGGTTGCTGGCCAGTCGCTGGAATGGAGTGCACATTTGGGATACGGATGGCGATGGGGAACCAGTTCATGAACTTGCAGGCCCTCCAGAGGTAATCTTCTTCCATCCAGAGCTCCAGCTGGCTCCAGAGAAGAGTGGTGGAGGGGGAAAAAGATTCCGAATGGTCGGCACGGTGGTGGTCCATGGTCAAGTTTGGATCAAATTTGGAATGTTTATCAAGAATGAATTTCGCTATCGGAGCGTGGTTTCCCGCGCGTTCCTCTGTCCTGTTCAGGCGAACAATGAAAGATCTGTAGTGTCATCAGTCGGCTTCCTGGCTTGATACTTTATTTGATTGATTAGTCAGCCATCATATCTGTCCTGCACATCGCTGTGCTGTGTTGCTCGTCATGCCCCGTCGGCCCTCTGCCCCTGCCGTCGCTGCCGCTCGCGCTGTCCTCGTGCAGCCTAGCGAGCCGCAATTTTCTGTCTCTCAGCATGCCAGCTCTCAGCTAACCATTGAGATCGGTGCCAATCGGTACCAGAAAGTCGTCGGTGCGTTGGCAGGACGGCTGAAAAACAGGGTCGGTCCTGCCGTACGTGTGCAACTGCAGTATTTACACTGCCTTTTAGCTCCCGTGCAACTCTGGACATACGCTGGACACCGTCGAGGCCGATGAGATCGTCCGACAGGCCATTGATGCTTTGACGGATCTGCCCAGCGATGCATTGGCTGTCATCATCTGGACGCTGGGAAACCTGCTGGACAGCCTCTCAAAGGCATGCTTAGTCCTTTGCCACGGAATAAGTCCCTTACTTGTTTGCAGCAGACAGACGAACACGGCCACTTTTCACTTGAAACTCTGCAATCCCAGCTCTTCATACTCAAGGTCCTCTCGGTTAATCTTGCATCTCGACTCTCTGCTCACACCAGCCTCGGCTCACCGACCAATACTCCCTCTGTGTCCGAGCACTCTCGAACTGATCCTCCACCAGAAGCCACGTCACCACCCCTCGAAGAACGCTGCGTACGATATGTTTTAAGCATCGTTCTTGGATTTTTACGTCACTCTGCACCCTCGGAACCTCCGCTGGTACTGCCCAGTAAGACTTCCGATATCACCTTTAGAGAATTCGAAGTCGAAGATATTGGAGAGCCGGCGACTGGTGGTATCGGTCAGGTTCTAAATACTGATGCCGCGCTCTTGCCTTCCTCGGTAGCCTCTGTGGCAGGGTCAGCGTCCACTCTTGTCGCAGGCTATCCTTCGCGTAGACAACAAAACCGACTACTACCCCTACGCAATCAACCTTCCACAGGATCAGTTCTCTCCTCCTCGACATCGACTAAAACCAAGTCATCTAGCACCTTCTCGCCTTACGCCAACCCTTCACGCGCGCATGGACATCGACCAGCTGATTTCCCATGCACTCAGAACGCCAATCTCGTCCCTCCTTCTCAGACAAAGTACGAAAGAACCCATTCCTCACTGATCAAATCTCGTACCGCATGTATCTCCTTCATCGCCGAATTTTCTGGTAGGATCATTTTTTTCATCTCGCTGACAAACTGGTATACTGTCCATGAGAGGTGGAGAGCCAAAATTAGAGTGTTGGCGAATAAACCAGAAGAAACAATGAGGGAGGATTTAACAGATCTAATGCTGCTTGGCTGCATCGTGCTTGATAGAGCTAAATTGGTGCAGGTTTTGAATGGTGCATCCCTCTTGGCTTTCTGTATTTTTTTATTGATTTTTTTTGTAGAGCTGTCGTCGCTTCTTGTGAATATGGCACGTGAAGCACAAGTGGCAATTGCTATTCCACTCCGTTCAGCAATATGGAATTGGATCATGTATTATCCTTCTGAATTCAACGAACTTGTTACCTCTACTTCCGCTGCGACCATCATTTCCAATCCTGCTAACACCAGCGTGTCCGCCTCCTCCTCTACCACGTTTGTAACTGTCACAAGTACGTCGAGGAGCGGGGGTAACAAGTTAACCGAAGGAGCACCGGAGAGGGTGTTTGATCTCTTATACTCGAAGATGAAACCCAGCTCGAATGCGAGCAGTGCAGCGGCAGGAGGATCTGGAAGTGATGAAAGAATTGTATGGCCTGCATTGGCTGCATTATGTTGTATGACTTCAGAAAAACTTGCGATGGGTTATGTTTCATACACTGGGAAAAGGTATAAATCGTCAAGAAAGGCATGCGTTTTCCTATCTTCCTGAGCCATGACTATGAATATTCATGGTCATCATAGGACTTGAAATTTTTGGACGAAATAATGAAACAAGCGAGTTCTCCTGGGGCTTCGAGGCATTCAGAAGTAGGATTGGCAGCTGCTGTTGATCTATGTCGAGCAGCTACCCTTGCAATAGCAGAGGAGCATGAAGACATTCCGTTGAAATTGCTTGCGATTGATATCGCCCATGAGTTCAAAGTACGCTATTTCTTGTGTAAAGCATGGATTTACTGACGCCTTTTCCAAAAGAGTACTCTAATCCAGATGTTGCAGAAAATCCCAGGTCGAACTAGTGTCTGGGAAGCAGACGAGATCGACGTGGCGTTGTATGCTGATGTATTGGTCGTAGTGTACCGGTTTTTGTCACCTGAGGAATCAGTTCCGCTGATCAAGGAATGGTTGGAACCTACTCGTTCGGATGCGGTGAAGCTTTGTGCAGTGAGAGCTTGTTTGACTTTAGCTCAAGAGGTACACTTTCTGTCTTCTCCTTCCTATCTGATTTAACAATCAAATCTATGCCAGGCCTCTCGTTTCCCATGGCAACATTCTCTCACAGATCTTTATCAAGCAATTTCAAAACGGTTTCGCGATATCTTCAAAACGCTCAGTCACCGTCGTCCTGAACTGGACGCATATGGAGCCATGAAACACCCAGATGCAAAACCGAAAGCCAAGCGCTCCATCGTTGAACCATTATCTGATAAAGAATTGTTGATGTTGGGTATAGCATCATTATGGCGACAAGATGCGAATTATCATATTACTGGAGCAAGTGATATTGATCTGGAAGAAACAGTGGGACTTGCTGTGAAGATTTGGGATATGAATCTGGATGATTGTGTCAAGGTTTCGAAGGCGATGTGTTTGTGTACATTGACAATGAATTTATATAGAGGGGTGTTGCCGGCGAGTGGGAGCGAGGAGGAAGTTAAGACGTTTAAGGAGACTTTGTCGAAGTTGATCAAGGCTTCGATGTGAGTGGTGATTTATATCTTAGGTGGTCTAATTTACGATAAATGGCTAGGCCTGCGACGTTGTTGACTGTATCAACGAATTTGTTGAGGGCAAGGAATAATATCCAGATGCAGAGATTATGGGTGTCTATGGCAATTCGAGTGTTGGATCTATATCTTGTCAAGATCGAGGTTTGTCTCTACTCTTCTTCTCGTCCTTGGTGTCTCATTTACATTTATCAGGGTCAGCATGTTCAAAATCTTCAACTAGATGTTGACCGAGTTCCTGCATTCGTCCTGGCCGAAATTGCGTTCACTGTGACTTTGACTTCATCCAATAATACGATCTCACAGATGGCTGCAAAAGGTTTAAGACATTTAGCTATGATACAGCGACAACCTGATGCTCCTAAGATTGGATTTATATCGCCGGAGGATTATGCTAAACGAGCGAGAGTATTTAGTCAACTGGGTGACCCGAAGGTGACTGTTGTTGGTGAGTTTTTTTTTACAAGTCTTCAGTTTGGTTGTGCTGATGATGCGTAGGTCGTGTTGGGCATCAAAAACGGATTCGCAAGCATTTGAGGTCAATGGCACAGTGTCAGGTGACTGACGTTGTTGTGTGGAATGAGTGCCATAAACGATGGAGGTCGTTGACTGAACCTATATTGGCTATGCTTCGTGATCCCAGTTCAAGCTCCCGCCTGGGAAAGGAACCTTGGAAAGACCAAGTACGTCCCTAAATGTCTCTGTCAGTGTACTATACCATCATCTCGTTTTCAGGACCAGAAATTCCAATGGCAGAATCTCACACTCTTCATGGCTGCATTTGGTGACATCTGTCTGGAAAACACGAAAGAAGCACGGAAACAGCTCATCTCCATAATTCCACCCAAAATCCTTCCGGATGAAATATTGACTTTGGACAGTCTCCATCCGCTTTTGCATCCGTTCCTTTCGGACTTGAATAAGATTTTGACGGTTCAGGATGTAGCGACTAGAGATATTGCGAGAGAAGCGCTTGGAGTGGAATTACATCCCAGGTTGTATCCGAGAGCGTTGAAGTATTTGGATGAAACAACTAGAGCGTATGAACGGGAGGAACTGAACGAGGAGTATTTGTTGTTTCTGGAACAGGTGCAGTCTCGTTTCTTTTCTTTTCTTTTCTTCCGTTGAATGACGTGGTTTACAAGTTTATCGCTATTCTGAAACTGATTCTGGAAAATGAAAGAAATTTGGAAGAGAAAATGACATTTGATATTAGTTCGACATTGATGTCGTTGACAAATATGATTTCCCGGTGTGAAGGACCATCGACATTTAGGTTGAGGATGAAATTCTGTAGTTTTTGTGATCGTATTTCGACGGGGATGGACACCTTTATCTTAAGAAAGGAAAGTCCCGTACGGCGGAACATCATAGAGTTGTTGATGGAGTGGATGGAGATTACAGTTTCTGTAGGTTTTTTTCTCATTTTGGAAGCTTTATTGATAGAAGTGACAAGAGAGCGACCGGGGATCCACAAGTGGACGAGTTTAATGTGGCTTGTTTGAAGACGCTGGTAAAAATGCTTGACAAGTTTCAACTTCGGTGTACGGATACGTTGAATACTGGTGACGATACAATTCATGTGATCTCGAGGGAGTTCAATAAGTATTCACATATGTTGCTGCAATTTTTGGAAATGTATCAACCGGATTATAGTGTACGTGTTGACGCTCTGAGTCGATGGGTATCTGATTTTTCTTTGATAGCTTGCAGAGTCGGACGATGAATCGGAGTATATGGGTATTGCGGTATGTTCTCGTTGTCCTTTTGAATTGGTCGGCTGAACTCAAAAAATGTTTGCAGAGGTTGCAGGGCTCTCATCAACGCGACAATTTGATTCGAGAGCTCGTGGTCACAGGTCTCGCCAATATTGTCAGTGCCAATAGTGAGATTGGATTCAAGCAGTGTCTCCCTCTCGCATATGATCAAGATAAATGGAAGAAGGTTATATTTGCGCATGTGTTTGCTCGGGTGATTGGGCAAGGCGCGACATTCAGTACTGAGGAGCGTTCTGCTGTACAGAACAGGAATGCTCGCCTTGCCGATGTTCGTAATTGATTCTTATTGTTGGTATGTAAGCTGATAGTTCTCCTGAATAACTACAGTTAGTTCGAAGCACAAAGGTCTTTGATGCAACTGTAATGGCTTTGGGAGTTTTGTTGACTGAATCTTTATAGCTTGCTTTGGCCCTGACAATCGTCCACGTCTGTCCGTTCTCAGAAGATGATATCATGATTTCCGTCATGCTCAACACCTTTGACTCGCGACTGCTATTGACAAACTTCCTCAAAGCCCTGATCGATTTGGAGATCACATCAGTGACTTCTGAAGTCTCTTTGTTCCGTAAAAACTCTGTTGGGAACAAGCTTATTACTGCATTTGCAAAAATTCATGGGTACAGCTATTTGCAGGGTCTGGTGAGACCTCTGATTACGTTTATGAAAGACCTGCCACCTGGGCATAGCTATGAGATGGATCCGTCCAAGGCGAAAGAACAAGATTTATCAGAGAATCAAAAGACGGTAGAGTATGCAGCGTCCAAGTTCTTGAGTTTGGTGACGTCTTCGTTGCCTCAAATGCCCCTGTTTGTTATTCTTCTCCGTTGTTATTAATGAATCTGCTCATCGTTGTGGTAGGATGATTCGGGAAATCTCGACCTACATTTCACATCAAGTGTGAGTTTGGCGGCAGTCTGGTGTTAGTGAAATATTGAGGTCTTCTAGCGCGGAGCTTTGGCCTGCAGCAAAGTTTTCTGTCATGGGAGCGTTTATTTTCTTGAGGTGTGTACACCAGTGCAATCCATCGATCTTGTTTTATACTTTCATAGATTCATCAACCCTGCAGTTGTCTCACCTGAAACGATCGATATCGAAATACCAGTCGAGAACGGAATGGTCATGCGCCGAGGTCTCATGCTTATAGGAAAGATTCTACAAAATCTTGCCAACAATATCCTTTTTGGCAAAGAGGCACACATGACACCGCTCAACAAATTTTTGGAAGGTCAAATTGCCAATGTTAGTCGGTTTTTGAATGAAATTTATGTGAGTTTCGTCAATGGGAATTCCTTGTTTGTTTCTTTGTTCATTTCGATGTAGAAATCTCCTCCATCTACCTTTGAGTTAGATGATCCTTGGCAAGGCACGATCACCGACGATACAGACGCAATTGTGCTGCATCGATTTTTAGATCAACATGCTGATAAGATTGGCAAGGAGTTGTTGAGTAAACCACGACATCCGTTTAATGCCGATTTACCACCACAGCACGGTAAACGAGTTTGGGACGATTTGTGTGCACTCTTGGTTGACCTGGGCTCCCCTATCGGTGTTCCTGAGCTCTGCCCGAGGACGTTGCGGGACTCAATACCCTACCATGAACTTATGAGTCGCTACGCAGACCAAAGCACTACTTCTGTCCAGAATCTCTTCGTCGAGACACCGCCGAATGACCAGGTATGTTGTTGATTCAATCGTCCGGTTTGTTGCTAACAGCGGTCATCCAGGGTCTGGTCATTTTTGTGTTACGGCTGGGCAAGTTTGATGCTGGGGCCCTCGACATAGAATTGCTCATGTACTACATTCTCAAGGCAAGTTTGTGATCCATCGGGGATACCTTCTCTGACTCGCGGAAATTCACCCAGATTTTAAGCAATCCAAAGTTCTTTGGGGAAGTGTTTGATGTCATCGTGGATTGTACTGGTTTTTCTTCAATATCGGAGTTACCACTACAGTGGCTCAGATTCTGCGCCGAGATTGTGCCCAAAGATATCAGAGAGAAATTTATGACTGCTCGTATGTTGAATCCAAACTCGCTCGCCCAGAAGTATTTCCGGCGATTGTACAATTTCATGGCTGGTCAGTCTAGTATCGTACAACAAGTCATTGTGATTTTTGATTGGTGGTTCAGGAGCTGCCTTCTGTTCATCTGTCAAAACTTACGTTTCTGTCAAGCAATTGCTGGAGGAACTTCCAGATACTATTGTCGAAGCTCTCTCGGAAACAAGTTAAGCTTCTTGTCTTGTTGTTGGTCTATGCTAATCCTTGGGTAGATGCACTCGAACAGGAACCGTTTGAAGAATTCCAGGACGTCATCTGGAAACAGCCTAACTCTATGCGGGTTCCAGTCAGCCTTCGCGTTGCTACCTCTCACATCCGTATCACTTCAGCAAGTTAGCTTCCACCTTCTAATGCCCGATGCTTATATGCCCTACTCATCAGCGTCAACGTCAACCTGTTGCCCCTGGTCTTGCTTGCCGGAACGTCGAGATCATTATTTTGGCAGACATCGGCGATATCTACAACATTTTTACTGGACAAGATATGGACGAATTCATAGTCCGACGAAGACAAGGGCACACTAGCTATTTCTTTTCTCGCCTACGTGATCCTATTGTCAAGGTTTGTTTGTTTGTTTGACCATTTTTGAATTTGAAACCATGCTTCTCTTGCAGGCAGTACGGCATGCAAAAGGAAAGCTAAAGGACACGCAGATGCATATGTCAGAGCGATTCTCTCGCTTCTCAAATGTACCTGCTACCCTTCTGCATGTAGGGTTCTTCAGTGTCGACCGAGAGGATGAGACGATGTGCGGCGCTGCATATCATCTATTGGGTGCAGTATGCACCTATTTGAAGTACGACAAAAGCCCTATCATTGCTACTCAAGGTTCGTTGTTGTTGATGGTTTTTCTAAGAACCTACCATTGACCAACAAGTAGCTGGTGTCATTCCGGTTGATCCCCTGGCTTTCGTGAATCAGCTCAGTGAGAAGCTGGCAGACTTTGCTCCCCAGTTAACGCTAGATTTCATCCACGAAGTGTCTGCGTCTCTCAACATTGTGGGTAAGGAAGCGCTTGTTAGTGGGCAATGTTCAACATGTATCTATTACATGAGTCCTTGGATCAAAAATCTTGCCCATTTCGCTAATCCTGCACACAGTCTCTACGAGAGGTCAGCCGCTCGTTTACGAGATTGTATCAGAACCTTAGCTGAGTTGGCGGTTACCTTTTCTGCTGCAAGTGGTCTTCATCTTGGCTGCTTATTCTATGTGTTGATAATGTCTTCAGCTTATACCAACCTTTCAAAGGTGCATTTGGTCCGAAATTAGCAGATCCGACAATGCAATTGTTGATGTGGTCCTTGATGAATTGATTCGTACTGCGTCTGATGGAGGCCTAAATAATCCTCGAAGCGAGATCATCTCTCACATTGTGTCGACGATCACGTCGATCTGCGTCAGAGGAAGGGTTTACCATAAACTACGCAGGGTATGTGTTTATCCATCTGTATGCCGTTCCCTGATCCAGCCTTTCCAGATTCTCAACCGTCCTTCGACACATTTCGCAAACTATGTATCTGAGCACGCAAACTATAGCGAGGTCTCAGCTCTGATCAAAATGTGCCTAGTTGTCGGATCGCAATCGCGGCATCTGACATTGAATCAACTCTACGTGCCTGAGGTCATACATATTGTCATGCTTGTTGCTGCAGATGGCCCCGTCAAAGTCCGCAAAACCGTATACGGCATTGTCTTGAATCTCCTGCAGTCACTGTATGTGTCAAGATCGGATGATGTACCGGCAACAGAGTTGCTCCAAATTCTCAAGGATTTCACTTCAAGCTCGACCCTCCAACTGTTTGGTCTTCAGCGTAATCCGCCTACATCCCAACATACCATCTGGATGTCATACAACGACAAACAGTATCTTGACAATTTGGAACAACTTGCGATGTTTTTGTCGCGGATCATGGAAATTGCATCAGGATCGAAAGGTGACTTCAATCATAGTGTCTCACCTGTCTTTTACTTATATTGCTAGGCCTTCTCAACATTTGGCGAGCTCGATGGATGGGTTTGGTGACCTCGACTGCCTTCCAGAACATTCCGGCTATACAAACCCGATCATTCGTTGCTCTTGCTACATTAGCGAACCAAGATGTCGATGATGATTTCCTCTATCAGATTCTAGTGGCATTCCGTGCTGCTCTAATGCAAGCAGACGAAAACCACTCAAGTACGGTTGTCAGCATGCTTCGATGCATATGTCGAATCATTCCGATCCTTCAGAAAAATTCACGATACATCTTATCAATTTTCTGGTTGGCAGTCAGCTTATTACAATCCAGCTATTCGGCATACTACGTAGAAGCCACAATTTTACTAAGAGTATCACTAGAAGCGATGGAAGGACAAGGTATGTTCCGTGACAAGTCCGTAAAGGTGGTGCTTTTGGAGGGTCGGCTCCTCCTAGAGGAGATTACGGAGCAGCTTGACGGACTGCTCAAACTTTCCTTCGAGACAAGCTTTTCGCTTACACTCGCTGCCATCATCTTTAAGGGGATGCGTCTACGACACTTCAAAGAATATGCAGAGGCAGCATTGAGGACGCTTCTACAAGTCACAGTACGATCGGAAAGCAATACGAATGCTTTGAGGAGTTCACTTTCAGCCTCCGTCCTTGGCTATTTCCTCGCTCTCTTATCGGTATCAACGACGCTCGAAAGCTATCGCGCTTTACTACGAGAATGTGAAGTAGAAGATCTTTGGCGCACGGATGCTAGCTGCCCTGAGAATGAACAGCAGTCTTTTGTCCCCCGTGTGACGCACATATTCCTCAAAATCGAAGACTACGAGACTGCACTTTTCGTCGCAACATTTGCAGGAACCATGTTGTCGACTGCGCAAGGCGATGACGCTGAGACGGAAATGTTATATTCGTTGCTTGCAGACCTTGGTTATTCTTACCCTGAAGCTGTCTCCTTTGTGTGAGTCCTAGTTTCTTTCCTGCTGCGGGAACTCTGTTCGATGATGATGGCTTCAAGGTCCGGTCATATACAAGATAAGGCTATCAACGCCTTCCATTCTTCCTCCAATCCAGCAATCCTTCGATATGTATCCAGTATCTACAGGTTCTCTCACCCTGATGTCTCAGAATCAAACGACCGTAACTCGTCATCCTCTACACTCAACATTAATGAAGACAGCTCACTCACTTCTGCACTTTTGAATGCTCTTGAGCCGTACCAAATGCAGGGTCTTGCTCAAAGTTTCCAATTTCTTCCACTCAATAACGGTTACGCTACGAAGATGATTAATTGGATTCCTGGTCTTGTGGATTTGATGATTTAATACATCCGTCCTTAATCCCACTCATAGATCGAGTATTTTTTTTGTTTCCTTTTCTCTCTCTTCTTTCCTCTCTGGATCTATGTAACATCTCTTTTTGCGAATACCGATATGATACGATTTCTTGTAATCAAAATATAACTGATGGAATACCAAATGTTAGGAGTCAGCCTAATGAACGTCACATGATGGCTATAACCTGAACACTTGAATTAAGGGGTAGCTCATACTCTACACTCTTGTATCCTTCCGTACACACACTTTTTCTATACTATGGGAACTCAAGACTCCATCGCCTCCCGTCCACTAAGTCCAGAGTCTCTCAGCAGTCTTTACCGTACTTCCAACACCATCGACGATTTAACACTAGCTCTCTCTAGTTTCTCACCAGACACCTCGCAAGAATCTCAAACAAATTTTAATTGCTGTTGTGCCACCGAAACCTGTGAAAATCTTCAGTCCTGGTATGAATACAAGATTCGGCTTGAAAGCAAGCTGACTTTGAGCGCTGGTGAGTATTCGATTTCAAGGGTTGAAAGGGTCAATGACTCCTCATGGACTTGTCAGAGGTTGGACAAGCTCTACTTCAAAGGCATGAAGCATACGTCCGACGACACGAGGTGAGTGACTTCGACCGTCAACTCTCGGCACGTTCACACGACGTCCGCAGGTCAGGTGCCAGATCAAACCAGTCTTGCACCCACGTCTACAAAACATCTCAGATGATGGAGATGAAGACGAAAACAAGGTCTTCCGACAGGAGCAGTCCGATATTCGATTTGCAGACATGCTAAAGGAAAAACAAGCTTTAGAAAAGGTTTGTAAATATATGACTCTGGGTCTCTCAGTATATCTTGGGTAACTGATCGATATACTCAGCGACTGAACCAAGTTATTGTCAATAATGAGGTTACAGAGGTCTCTCATAAGACTCTGCTACAAGAACTTCAGGATTCCCGGGCCACCATCTCCCGCCTAACGGCACATCATGCTCGTTCAATTGGTTGGGACACCCGGATAACTGCTGCCCTCAAGGAGCGGGATGATATGCAGCAGGAACGGGACAGTGAATCTCATCGGGCGAGATTGGCAGAGTCGAGGTTCGCTGCATTGAAGGACAAAACCAGTATGTATCCTCCTGCTAGGTCAGGATCTAGCGTGGTGACCTTCTTGCAGGCAAACTGCAGACCGAAGTAAGGCAACTACAGGAATCCTTGGAAGAGAAGCGATCATGCCGCCTAGAATCGTCAGGAAGCTTACTACAGGATGCCCGAAACACGCTTGAGTCTTTGCGGGAAACTGTAAGTTTATACCCATTTTGCGTCTCATGCGATTCATAAACCTAGATAGCATAATCCTAACACTGTGGATGGCCATGATGAGATTACAAGAATGCTCGAATCTCTTGTTCATGTCAACGAGTCTCTTAGGCAAGATAATTCTGAACTTCAACAACTTCTGAGTGATGCTCGAGAAGAATTCACTTCTCTTCAGGAAGAGTACGAAGAATACAAATCCAACCCACCTGTTGCCTTATCGGGGGGTGAGTATAGTAAGGTTATGGTTTGTTTCTTAGCTCACCTCTGATCAGCCAACACCCCAAATTCAAGACATTCGCATCGACCAAGTATTGCCTCTGTCGTTTCAACGAGAGATCCGGTAAGTAGTATCTTTTTTTTCCTCGTATTTTCTACACTCCTAACCTTTTTGATAGAATTTCACGAAACTTCGCCGTAACCTTGTGAGTTGTTTTCATCAATCTTGTAATCATGACTCAGTCTCTTTGAATAGGAAGCTATCACGCCTGAATCAACTCAGCCACGTTCACCAACCGACTCTCCCATCCCTTTGCTCCTGAGAAGGACGCCTAGTAACAAGGTGTCGCCACTTTATTCCCCATCTCGCTATAGTTCGGAGCTCGACAGCGTGATTGACGATCAAGAAAAACCTGTTGTGGCAGAACAACGACGGTCCCACAAACCCCTCCTCCTACTGTCTCGTTCTCGCGGAGTCCAGACTGAAGCAATCGACCACTATCCCTCCTCTGTACTACTACCCTCTCTAATACCTTCTCTTGTGCCATCTTTATCATCTCATGACCAGTCGGAAGCCTCGTCATCCTCGGATTCCTCATCTACCCAGATAACTTCACTCATTGATCGGATTTTGTTGTTGCTCGCCCGAATGACTCAAGCGGATCCACTAACTTTGACTAATCGTCTCAAACGGCAGCACCTTAAAGGTGATGTAGGTCACTTGTCAAAGAGTACAATTGGGAGTGTCCTTTCCGAAGTCAATGCGTTGCGTCAACAGTATCGTTCACTGTTAGAAGACAGTGTAACATTATCAGTGACTCGAAAAGATCTTCGTGGACTCTTCAAGTTCCTTCGAGATATATTTATTGAGCTTGGACAAGTAAAGATTACTCTCAACGAAGTGATTCTAGATCCATCAACTGCTCCCAAGATTAGCGAGAGGGCATTGCACCCAGAACGGGGGAAAGATACTGATCAGGATTTCTTTTCGACCTCGATGGCACAAAGCTGGATTGCACCCATCTCCAGGTTATTTTCAACGCCCCGTTACGAGCTTCCGTCTTCTCTTGCACGTTCGACCAGCTCTCGGAACACTCGATTTGTACCGAAGTCGGGACCCGACCTTGCAGCCTCTGCTACGACTGTGAATGTTGAATTCTCCGGTGTTGGAGGGAGAACAACAACCAAGATAACAGGTTCTCCTGTCATCCGGCCTCGGCCAGCAGAGGGTACAGTAGCACTCAAGGACATTTTTGCTGGTGCCCCACAGCTCAGCACCAGCACCAGCACGAGTACGGATACCTGGATTGTAGTACCTCCCCTACCTCAAACACGTCGAATAGCCTCAATGATGCAACTAGAGTCACGCGCTGCAGCTGAATACACTACCCGTGGTCCCATGCAAGAGTGTATTCGTGGTATTGGACATAGCACCACTGTGCCCGCAGTAACCAAGACTGAAGTAACTCGAGTTGTAGATGCTGTGACAAACCTGCAGCACCCAGTGGCACCTTTACTTCAGAGGACGCTGAGGAGAGGATTATCGGATTCTTCAATTCATTCTACGTTCGCCAGCCAGCAACAACAGCAGGGTTTACCATCGCTGGATGATGCTCAGTCTCAAGTCAAAAACCCACTTGCTGATGTTTTAAAATTTGCATGGTCCGACGGTTCTTCAGTGTTTCAAACTCTGAGCAAGACTGTCCAGAATTTGAAGCTTGGTAGTACCGTTGGAGCTAGTTCTGAACCTAATCCGGCATTAAGAAAAGCTGATACGATGCCTTCTGTTATAGGAGCGCCACGAGAATCGATCGGCGCTAATGTCACTTCTGGTCAGAAACGACGTCAAACACCTCGGCCAACAGGATCCCGTGTGCAGACACATTCTCCTGAGGAAAGTTCTACGTTCACGGTAGATTATGCTACTAGACCCAAAGATGCTACGTCATCGACTTCAAATCCAGTGCTGTCTTCACGTCCCTCCGCTTCCTTACCCAAGTCACCTAACGCAGGAAAGGCAGTGCCTACGAACCCATGGAAAGCTCGAAGGCCAGACTTTGCGTCTTGGGCTGCCACCGGCTTGACGCTGGATCCTACTCATGGATTGGATGACCCGTTCATCTCGATTGAGTAGACACTTTTAGAGAGGACACCTTTTGTAAAGGGCGCCTCCTCGTGATAATGTCTGAGTTAGGGTTCTTTTTCATTCCTCGGGCATATCTTATCTATATATTCAGACTGTTTGTTTAGCTATTGCATCGACCCTTCTAAACTCTATATCTGTAATATAAATCGGAAGACCATCTCTTTATTCTCTGGTGTATCATATAGTATTACACAATCCCTAGTGTTAGGATTTATACCCCTGAAGAGCAGTAACGATTGGGTATATCATGATTATATAACTAGAAAGAAGAGTCCTGCGGACAGAACAAAGACCTATACTGTCTGTGGCAATTCGTCTATCTTCTTCTTCATCTCCATCAACCATGGCCAGCATTTGAAGACACTGTCACTACATCTCACACAATCCGCCTTCTTCACTGCTTTACCGATGAATTCCATGGAGAAAATGGTTTCGCTAATGGGACGCAATGCCAGTTCGGCCTTTGCATCTACCTCCCAACGATAATACCATCTGGGTTGTCCTTGGGAGGTGAAGAAAGAACTATTGCACTGTATACATTTAATCTCTACGGGACAATTTTTTGCGTCAATGATTTCTTGAGCGTGTCTCGATCGTGTTTGATGAAGTTCTAATAGACGGTGATATTGCCATGCGGAAATGTACTTCAAATCTTCGCATAAAGGGCTGTCGAGAAGATTGTGCCTGAGGGTATGAGAAGAAGCTGTTTGAGCATCTTCATCCAAGTCGAAACGACTTGCGATGGCATAGACTTTAATTGGTGATTGTAGTAGATGATGGGGTGATGTGAGGAGACGACGGAGCGTGGTGATAGTTCCGGAGAAATCATATTTGATAGCAGTGTCGAGGACTGGAGGGATCTCTTCCAGTGAGTGGATTTCAGGATCGGGTATGGGGTAGACGAAACGTAAGAGCATTAAGAGGATGTCCCTCGACTCTGTAACTGGGACAACCGGTTTGCGTGACTTGAGACACCCAGCGTCTATCGTAGGATCTTGGGGAAGAGTGAACATATCATGAAAAAAGGGGGAGGCAGTTTTGAGAATGACACTGTGAACATGGAATTCAGTTGGGGGATCCCGGGAGAGAAGGATGAGATCAGCATCCTCAGAATCGAATTCACTGGAAATGTTTAATCGCTCCGGAAACCTTTGACCGATTCCCATTTATTTGTTGATTGTGGGCAAGCAAGGTTTCGGTGTTGACAAGTTCGGGGAAATGAGGTTGGGACAGCGAACGGACATATTTATATGTGCGAGGTAATGCGTAGATCGGAAAGCGCCTCACAGCTCTCAGATATCCTCATTTGGTTTCATCTTTAGATGTACCCGTTTTAAGGTATAGATAGCTTATGCGAAGATCCTTACCCCTAGCGCCGGTTGTCGCAACCAGACTAGAATGACCTGTTTCAAGGACTCTACTGTCAATATAAATTCATTGATGTTGTAAGGTTAAATCATCGACAAACATGTCTATTCCTGCTTACGATACACCTGTGTCAGGAATCCATTCCTTGTGGAGAGGGGTCATCTCATGACCTGAACGCACGCAGGTTGACGATTGCAAGCTTGGCAGAGATGGACAGCAATGCTCACAACGTCAAACATAAAGCAAAGCCAACACATCATCATCATCACTATCATACGTCTTCGACTTTCATCGTCTACGACCATATTCATAGTCAGATCTGTCCCGGCTTCTATGCCTTTTATCTCTCCCACTGTCCCTATCCCTCTCGCGAAACCCATGACGGTCTCGAGGACTCCTTGACCGATGATCACGTTTCCGTGCTCTATCGGGACTCGGACTGCGAAGACTCCGGCGATGGTTATGAGAATCGGGTACATCAAAAATCATTCCATATCTATCATGCTTATGGAGCTCATGATCCTCATCACGATACTTTCTCGTCCGTTCGAGATCTGTACGACCAGCAAATCGGTCATCGCCACGTTTGGTTCTGGGGCCCATTTTTATGTCGTTGGACCAATGCGTGTTCATCCTTGCAACAGACTGCGAGCTGTGAATAGGATGATCATAATCAGCATTCATGTTCATGAGATGAAAACGAAGCTACGGAAAACGAATGCGACTTACAAATCTACCCATATACGACGGTCATCCACCAACACATTCTGCATTTTGAAATATGCCTTTTTAAAAAAAGATAAATCAACCTGTTCTCCAAATAGCTGCTCCGGCGTAAAAAACTCACTTGTTCAGCATCTTCTCTCTTATCAAATTCAATGAAAGCATATTGAAGTGAATCCCCCGTCTTCTTATCTCGAATTACCTGACAACTCATGATAATGCCGAACCGAGAAAATATCAACTCAAGATCTTCATCTCGGGTCACAGGATTGAGTTTACAAACAAAAAGCACGTTTTCCGGAGGACGAACATTAGCAAAGGGCAAGTCTCCCACCATTTCGAGAGTTAACGCTGAGGCTGCTGCTGCCTTTTCTCGGCGGATACGTTCTTCTTCTTCTTCTGGTAATTGGAAAAGTGGATCCTCATCTTCAGCGATACGCGTTGAATTGTCTGGAGGTCGTATAGGAGACGATGGTGGGATAAGAAGATTTGGAGGATCAGGGAAAGGGTCGTCTGATAAATTGAGAGTTTTTTCCCCCTTTCGTTAGAGAGTTCTTGAAAATTTCGGAATGAGCGAAGAACATACCGAGTATAACCACATGTCTGATTCGAATGTCTTTGTATGGACGAGAATCTTGATCCACATAAACCTCGTTTATCTTCTCTAGAGTATCCTCTCCTTCTACAACATGACCAAAGACAGCATGTTTACCATCTAAGTAGTCCACATTGTCGCCCAGGGTGATGAAGAATTGGCTCCCACAGCCACCTTGAACATGTCCACCTGACGAGTCTACTAAAGCAGGTGCTACTGCCATTGAGACAGTACCTCGTTTAATGTGTTTGAGTTTTGGTTGTATCTCAGGAGGGAAGTAACGAGAAGGTTTAGAAGGTTTAGCAGGGGATGTGGATGCGAGATAAGACCATATGGATTCTCCACCGGTTCCTGTTGCTGTTGGGTCACCGGTTTGAGCTAGAAAGTCTTTTGAGACTGAAAATGACAGATGTATGTAAATATATGGTAAAACTAAAAGAGTTCAGTTTACCATTAAAGAAAGCGTTCAGATTATAATAGTATACTTTGCATAGCTTTAGAAAATTCTCGCATGTCTTTGGGCAGAGTTCAGTCTCGAGGTCGATGACGATGTCGCCCAGTGAGGTTTCAAAAAGCACAGACATGGTGCTGACCAGATATGGCCGGTACCGCCCAGAACGGCTCGAAGTTTGAAGTGGTTATGGTTCGTGAGAAAGTTATTTTTGGTCAACGGCTATGGTACCATCTCTTTACCATCTCTTTATGCGCTATACTATCCTGTAACTCAGACATGTTTGGATCGTATTGTGCGATTTTATTTGGATGACTTCCTGATCATCACGGTTCGACAATGATCATTTCTATTCCCAACGGATTGTGCACTCCACTCCCAAAGACTTTTTTTTTCTCCACTGTCCTCCGAAGTTCAGGCATTTCCATACCTAATGTACCGACGAAGATCCATACGCTGAAAATTCGGGAACATAGAATGACTCGTGATTGGATCTCACCCACCTTTTCTTCGAAACTCTCAGTCTGGCTCCCGTTTTACGCCTGTTCATCCTTGGTTTTAGCGAGCTAATGGAATATTTCTGCTTTGATAATCTGGGTTATTGGATGAATTCTTTCTGAGTGGAGCTCGGCCTGGTATATAAAACAGAGTCAGTGTTTTATTTGGAAATACAAACATGAAGTTGATTCTTGCTGTTCTTGCCTCTGTGGCGGCTGCTAATGCCCACTGTGAGATCATTTATTGTAAATTTCATCTTGTCATGAACTGAACATTACCTTGAGTCACTATGCAGTATATCTGGATTAATGGTGTATGTTGTGTCCATGATCCGGTCTATACTCATAATCTCGTCGCTTCTTCTAGGCTGACCAAGGTCAAAATAATTACATTCGTGTCCCTCCTAGCAACAATCCCGTTACTGATGTGGACTCGACCGACTTAACTTGTAATGTTAATGGTCTCTCTGGATCAGGTGTTGAGACTGCAACCATCTCTCCCGGTACCAATATTACGTATGTTATTTTCAGTCACAAGGTGTTTTTGTTGTTCTGAAAATCCGTCCCAAGTTTTGAATGGCACCAACATGATCAACGCACTGGTGAAGATCCCATCTCTGCTGGACACAAGGGCCCTGTACAAGTGTACATTGCCAAAGCACCCTCCACGGCGGCATCCTTTAATGGACAGGGTACCGTCTGGACCAAGATATATTCTTCTGGTCTTGTCAATGTCTCCACTCAACAATGGGCTACTGATGTTGTCAATGCCAATGGTGGTATGTAGTGCCTTGAGATCGTTGAGCAAATTTCACATGACCGTCTCAGGAAAACACTCTGTCATAATACCCTCCTCTCTACCTGCAGGGCAGTATCTCCTCCGTGCTGAGATTGTGAGTCAAATATCACTTCAGCCGCTGAATGTCATGACAAACATGACGACAGATTGCCCTTCATGTAGCTTCAACCTACCCTGGTGCTCAATTCTACATTGGTAGATGATTTCACTGACCCAAAAGAGAAGGCACAGATGTTGAAAAACAATAATTTAGGCTGCGCGCAAGTCAATATCAGTGGCGGCGGTAGTGCCACCCCTCCCAAGATTTCGATTCCGGGAGCCTATAGCCCAAGTGACCCTGGTATCACGGTGAGTTCAGATGCTCTGCTCATGTCAGTGTGCTGACAGTTGAGTTAGATCAACATCTATAACAACCTTCAGAGCTACACTGCTCCTGGCGGAGCTGTCTGGTCTGGCTGAGTCAAATGTAATAGAAAAATGTATGTAATGCACGTGATGAGTGGATAGCAAATATACGAGTGAGGACAGGCTAGTACATCGCATGTTTAGTTTTCTTTCTCGCAGGCTGGTACCAGCCCTGTCGTCGTCTAGCACGACGTACTCGGCCACTCCTGCTAATGCCGATCCCGTACCTCTTGCTGCCAACTCTGATCCTCTCATTGCCGACTCTAATCCTCTCATTGCCGACCCCAGTCCTCTCATTGCTGACCCCAGTCCTCTCATTGCTGACCCCAGTCCTCTCCATCACCTCATCGCTTCCGTTCCTCCTCAGACCTTGCACACCTACACATTGACCCACCTTAATTCTTTTTCTTCTCTGGACCCGACGAGTTTCACAGTCTTGTCCAACTTTTTTGCAACCCTTGTGCCCCCGCCGCGCCTGCACTGTGTACGGTGTCACAAAGGCTTCTTCCAGGTCGAAAACACCGACAGGAGCTGTCTCGTTCCCCACGATGATGAAAGTGCCGAAGTAGAGCGTGTAGGTGCCTCCAGAGGCAAAGGTCTTGGAACAGAATACGAGACTCTATGGGGTTGCTGCGGCAAAACAGTCGAGGGCGATGGGGATATGGGCCCACCAGACGGGTGGTGTTATGAAGGCAAACACACTGTATGCATGGTCTATGTATTTCAAAGTGTCCAGCCTAATTGATCTCATTTATCAGACGGACATGAAACGGGCGCGGTTCCGAGCTGATTCCACGCCATACGATGATAAACTCGCTTCCTGTGAACACCTCCGGTGCCACAAACCTCCGTCGTCTTCTCTCAGGGCCACGTACAGCGGCGTGAACAAGCGACGACGTACACTGATAGAAGATGCCGACAACAAAGATATCCTGTCTTCTGCAGACGGATCAGCACCATCAGATGCCTCATCCAGCAGCATGGTAGTAGACGAATATGCTCCTGCCCGCAAACGTAAGCGATCTCGTTCGAAACCATCCTTAAAACCAAGCAATGACGAAGCAATGGACGTCGATTCCACTGATGCACCCAAGTCGCTGCTGACACCTAGGACAAGGTCCACACCTAGGATTCCTCTGGTGTCATCTTTCACCCCTCCTTCACGGAGTGCAGAAGATGATTTGCAGCCCCAAATGGACAAAGCAGAAGTGCCTTTACCACTTCACCGCGCTGTCGTTGAAATCACAACGGCCACAAATGGTTCGCCCAGGCTTGGTATGTATGTCGTGGTGAATGACAGCAATACCCCTACTCACGGAATGCAGGCGGAAATTTTCAAACCAAAGGGGGGAGGGCTGGGAATGAGAAATTCGAGTCTAAACAACGAGCAAGAAGAAACACTGTGGTAAGCGCCTCAGCTCCCAAAGACCCCTATTAGCCAGCGGGGTCCACTAAAGCCCAAGTGGCGTCGTTTTCTAACATAAACCTTGGATTAATCTAATTATCTGTGACCATGTCGCTCACTCGATTTATGTTATTACAACTCATTCGTTATTTGATACTCTTACACCGGATCGGCAAAATCGGCCGGCAACATCGGGAGCTCCGAGATTGACATCACGCAATTAGTTTCAAGTCATTCTGTTCCCATACTCCCACCTCCCGGTGACATGCCTGCTCCCGCAGTGTACGTTCTCGCAGTAGTTGGTACCATCGGTGCTGCTTCTGCCTTTCATCAAGTATGTGTATTCCTCAGTAGCCAATACACAACTCTTCACATTTGTTAGTTCGTGTATGAACCTCATATCGCACCCAGGCTAGAACTCTGGGCGACAGAGTTTCTAGAACATCGTCGTGCTAGACGTATGCAGCAACAGGGGCCCATTGCTGTTCCTGTCTCAATTCCTCTTCAAAGACGACGTGGAGATAATCGCAGTGAACATTCCTCGTCAGATTCGGAATCGGACTCAGGTCATGATCTGAGAGAGAATGATTCTCACAGTAAAGATTTACGACAGCCGTCTGATTCTCCTACTACAACTGCTCGTGTGACTGGTTTCGACTCGAACGTCGCTCGTGAAGTCAGTGAATGGAGGTCCGAAGTCGGTCAAAGCCAGTTGTCTAACAACCTGAGACATCGTACGAATCGTCATGTTCATGCCATGGATGAGGTTCGTGTCTTTTTCTCTTTTTAAAGTTGTTTTTTGTTATGAAGCTTGAGATGACTCAACACAAAAAATGGAATTTACGCAGTCCATCGATCCGATTCCTCATCCTACAATATCGCCTATGCATGTGGAACCGGACGCCTCGAGTTCTGCACCAACTCCAACTGCGACTTCGACTACGATGCCAAGCGTGATCTCTTCTCCACAGGCTCAGATGTCTCTGTTATCAACTCCTACTAACGTCCATCCATCTACAAATCAGACTTCTGTGCCTCTAGGACCCTCGCATCTCTCTCCAGTTCGAACGCCTTTACCTCGTTCTCTATCTCGTCCCAGTCCCGCAGATGCAGCTCAAGCTAGTCCAATATCTCGCACAGCGACTTCTTCTACGTTAGATACTTACTCCCCTCCTTCATCCTCCTCTCCTATCCCATCACTTTCCCAATCTTACCCTCAGGAGCTTGATCGAGAACGTGATGTTGAGCTTCTTTCTCATCCTTCTTCAGGAACGTCCTCTCCTTTCACGACCTTCTCTCCGATGGTCGCTGCACCACAGGCTCTCTCACCTTTTGCCGTCGTTCAACCTTTTAATCAAAATCCTTTTTCTTCCGAAGCAGAGACGCGTCATCCATGGTCACTTAATCCCGCCTCTCGGTCCTCATCTCCGTCTGAGCATACTATTACTACAGACGCTGAATATTGCTCTCTTCCTGTTTCGCCTACTTTGCCCCAGTCCAACTTTGTCCCCCCTGTTCATATCACTAGTGATACTCGTCAGCCAGTACGCTCACCCTTGCTTCAAGAATCTCCATCACCACCACCGCCACAAGCGGCACATCCTCAGCTGATTAACTTTACCTCCCCAAATCCTATTTCACCTCGCCTTGATCTCTCTGACCTCGAGTTCGAATCGGATTTCGATGTAATGAGTGACCAGGGAAGTGAGGGGAGTGGCAGAAGCTGGGCGGCTATTTCTGCAGGCTCTCATGAGCGGCGCTAACGACTACTAGCATCGACGACGGATACCGGGTATACGCTCTTATCGCATCCTGCACTTTAGTCTCCTGTCATCGACACACCTGATTTCTCAGTGAATGCCATGTATTATATTATGTATTGACTCAGAAAAAAATAGCTGTGATCAACTCTAAATGCATGTGTGAAAGCCAGTTATCGACACGTAGATACAATGTATTTTCTAGTGGCGAAATGCGTAAGAACATTAGCGAGTTTGTATGGCTTATATACAAGTGGTTTATTCCATCCAACATCAACAATTACTCCGAGCACTTGAGCTAGGATAGAAGTACAATAGGATTAGAAACGGAAAAGTCAGCATGCCAGACTAGTCCGAAGATGATACTCTATGGGTATAATGGACAAGAAAACAAACGGGTCCTATGACCAAAAGAGCGTCAAATGATATGATAATCAGCCCAAAAGTCACAAGAAAGCGATAGGAAAGCGTGTTTGAAAGCAGGGTGGGGGGAACGCAATGAGAGATAAAAACAGATAAACAATGTTCATAAAATAAGAATGTCGGAAGTCCAGGGACCGGAGAAGCGAGAACGATAATTGCCGAAACTGATGAAAGGTGGCGCACTCATTGACGGGGGAGGAAGATGAGCTTACACTCCATCGCCGCAGGAAAAATAACCTGTACAATGCGTGAGTCGGATGTGATCCGCTATAAAGTCGAACGACAGATGCTCACAAAACTATCCTTGATTTCCATGCTTCTTTCATTAGTCTCAGCGGGGGCTGCGATGGTGAAATTCCTGATGACTGCGGCGATTGCGATGCGGAGCATCATTTGTGCTAGATTTTGGCCACCACAGACACGGGTACCTGTCCCAAAGGGCATCATGTGCTGATTCATGTTGGCGAGCTCAGCCTCTGAACATTCGAGCCAGCGTTCTGGAAGGAAGGCGTCTGGAGAATGGAAGACAGTCGAGTCACGATGCATCGACCAAGCCTGTGTTGATACAACGGTTCCGGCAGGAAGTGCGTAGCCCATGAGATCGAATATCTCGTCCTGGGCACCATTTTTGGCAGTGGAACTGGGAACAACTCGTTCCAGAAGGCTTGGTGCAGCAGTATAAACCCGAAGTCCTGGTCAAAACTTTTAGTCCTCAACTTCTCGATAGCTAGTGCGCAAATCAGATCACACCTTCTTTGATGAATGCGTTCAGATACGGAAGCTCCAGGAGAACCGAAATATCTGGAATTATTCTCGAGTCAGCCATGACCTCGTCAACCTCTGTCTGAAGTCTCTTTAGAATGTCGGGTCTACGACTCAGCTCCCAAAAGAAATAGGAGAGAGAAATGGAACTAGTATCTGACCCTGCAACCCTGACACCTGCATAAGAGAAACACAAATGGAAAATGGAAACGGCTCACAGATGACCCATGCACTCCGAGATAATGTCATGATCTGGCATGAGTTCATTCGAAGAATAGCGATACTGAAGAAGTCGTTGCAACATGGGGATCTTCTCTGATTCCCCGATCCTTCCAGCATTCATTTGCGCTCTCATCTCATAGACTCGAGAACTCACAAACTAAAAGGTGTTAGGATAGAACTGTATCGAAGCAACGTGGCCACAGACCTCAGCCATGATTTTGTCAGAATCACACATTTGCCGCCAGCGAGCATTTGGCAGGCGGCATACTAACTTCCATGCCCAGCTTGGAGCAATACTACGCTAATGACATGCAAGTTAGAAGGACAACGATGTGTTTGATCAGTAATATTACCAGAATGCCTCGTTTTGGGAAGTCGTTAATCGCCGTGGAAAGAGGGTCCTCCACATCCATGGCCCACTTTGTGACTGCTCCGAGGCGATAACCATAAGAAGAAGAGACAACAATGTCTACCATGAGATGTCTGAAAAGGGTGAGGCACTCTGTCGAAGCTTTGCCGGCAATATTATCAAGCACCTGAGATGGAAAGAAGAGTCAACTGACATCCGAGAGCAAGAGACTGACCACTCACATTGAGGACCTCACACATCAGTTCGTGTATCTCTGGCTGGAACTTGGCAACGTTAGCAGAAGTGTAGTGAGGCGCATAGGCCCGTCTTCGGATGATATGGTGAGCATGATCAAGAGTAGTCATGCTTCAAGTACCGTCAGCATAAAATATGCATATATGCGCTTCTGCACCTACGCATGATCGTTGTCGTTGCTGAGAAGTCAAATTTTGAGTTACTGTGCAGAGTGGCGTTGCGAAGTAGGAACATACGTGAGGAGACTCTTGTAGTAAGTACTCTTGTCGAACTTGTGAAGGGAATATACAGTGCGCATAACAGAAATATCACGGAAGACAATCTTAGTGGGTCCCACGCGTACAACAGGGCCATACGCCTCGAAGAGCTCCTGAATGGTCTTGCATTGGCGGAGGCGAATGACGTGGATGTTGAGCCAAAGATCAGAGACAGCAGCATACCAGGGACCGGGAATTGCACTCAGAGGAGACAGAAAAAGATTATAGATGGACCGGATAAGGATAAAAGTGGATGCGGCGGAGAGGAGACCAAGAAATAAGTTATGGAAGCAGAACAGGAAGGCGAAAACCATATTGCTGGCCCAGGAGAAGGTCCTAGAGATATGTGGGAGAGGCTTATAAGCTAGAAGAGAAGGACCGGGGTCGCTACAGGTTACGCGGGCGGAAGAGGAGATGGGCGGGCGGGAAGAAGAAGAGGTGGGAAATGGAATTGTAGGAGGGAGGAAGATTATATATCTCGCTGTGTGGGCTGACAAATCGGAGTTGGAAGTGTTGCTTCCAGTTTGTCGCGGAATGTCAAATGCATGGTCGATGGCACTCGCTGTTGGATCCAACGACGCGTCAAATTCAAGCACACCTGCCCTTTCGCACTCAGAAGTATCTTTACGTCATGTCCAAATTTTGCCTCATTCTTGCCTTATCGGGAATACCACGTGACCATCTATTCATGTCCAATACGGTTCCTTCGCCACAATTTGACCGGCAGTCTCTTCCGCTCTGTGTTCCCTTCCTTTGCCAGATGCGTCCCAATCGTGACATATCCACCACGTCAGACATCTTTACTATGACAGCGGGCTGTTATCTCTGTGCTCGACGTCCCATTATGTGCTCAACATATACTTGGTGTCTTGTCTGCTGATCCTCTGTCGTAATCTACTTGGACGGAGAGACGACATTGCCTCACCGCATTTGCTGCTGCCACAAAGAATGTGAGCTTTTTGTTTTTGTACGAGAATCAGCGTCTCAGACAACGCCACGCAGATTAAGGCGAATCTAACCTTTAGCTGTCTCAGTGAAAGTTTAAGCTTAGTATCTCTATCTTCTCACTCTTTACCAGTCTTCTACTTTCATGCCCAGCAAATACCTGTGCGTGACACACTCCGTAGCTATAGATCATATTACGCAGCACACGAATATCAAAGCCCATGAACTTCCTAGCCTAGAATGCCCAGCCTTCTGAAATGTCATGGGGTAGGACGCAGACTCTCTCCTTGTATAAAGCGACGTTAAGGTGGGCACTTTCAATGATTCTCTACATGTACCCGCTGATGATGGAAATTTCAGGGAAACTAGTTGACAAAACTAGGAGATCAGATAGTCCTTCTCCAAGACTTCGGCTTTGACCATTGTGCGTTTCGCGGATTCCTACCGCATGTATTACCCGCATAAACGCCTCTTCAATTCTCTCTCGGGACCTGCAGCCCTAACAGACGTTGCCATAAACCCGATCCATCGCCCAGTCAGCTCGAAATTACCGGAAATCTGCTTCACTTCCACAGGCACCAGTAAATGGAATCAAGTTCTATCTATTGTGTAACACAATGCGCCTAGAATCATGATAGTGCCGGGATCCGACCTCGAATTTGCATCGCGATGAGTCTCATGATACTGCAGGATTGATACGCTCTGGCAAAAGAATACGTCACTTCCACCAGAAAACCGTCAATTTCACATCCAACTGTCTCGTTAAGCAAGACAAGATACTTAAGATCCACGATGAAAATAGATAGGCACAAGATTGTTGCCCTCAATCGAGCTTCCAGAAGGGACGAGGGATTGGGGAGTCTCGCGCGTGTTTGCACGTCGAGAATCATGGTGCCTTGCAGTGAGACGTTCGAATGTGTCTCAAGGACACGAGGCCTGTCATAAAGTGTCAACCACGAGCGTAAACCTGGTCACCTCCAGAATGAGATGCTGCGAAGAAAGAAGTGGGAATAGGTGATTCAACCGGATACCAAAAGGCTTATCTACTTGGTCATTGTTTCTAAATGGCCCGATTAACAGTTTCACAGTATCTATACCGCCAACCCGAGCGCAACGGCCACTTAATACTCTAGTAGCGGCTCGGATACGACAAATAGTCAAAGCTTTGATGTCAATAAGAGGTCTTAGGCTATCCACCCCCTGATGCAGGAAGTTTCAAGGGCGTCCCGTTGCCACGGAGCATGAAGTCACATTTCAGGTCTCAATCGTGTCCGATGTTACGAGAAGTCCGGGGATAATGAAATCGTCTCCAAGTCCGCCACAAGCCCGTAGGCCGCGGGATGCATATCTCCTCTTTGGCGAGAGACCCACTCTGTCGGAGGTTGCACGTCCAAGAAGTGCGGTTGTGTCAAAATTTACGCAGCCAGGGATGTTCTAATTATTACAAGATGTCGACACCTCCAGACGACGATCGCGCCCACAGAAGACGACATTCAACTGCAATCGTTGATGGAAAATGAGTACATGATCGCAGTGGCGGCGGCAACGGATTCGGAGAGCCTCCACGAAGTTGTAGATCGCTATTAAAGTCAGATTTTGCCCAGAGTTCTCGTTCACTTAGAAGCTGATACAAAGATTATTGAACACAAATTTATTTTGACAAGGAGGCGGCGCGAAATTCCTGAGTACTTGAGAGGCTATCAAGCACGTCTGATTGGCCCTGTGCTGAATCTGTAACGAGATAGAACGAAGATCATCGCCGTGAGTATGCTTGGTAAAACATGCTTGTTGCTAGTTGATGATACCAGGTAAGGTTTGTTTAGGCGTAGCACTGCCCGGTAAACTGAGCTTTTCGCTTATTTTCCTTGGTTCTCGAATTCTGTCAGAGTGGTGTCATGATCGTCGTGAGCTCAATAGCCTCAATGCCGTAGATGAAGAACTCGATAGCCTCGTCCCTGATTTTTTCGTGCACTTCATTGCCGTCTCCTTCTCGTGATAGGTGCAGAGCAAGTGTCGGCTCCCGGTCCTGATGAAACGTGACGTCAGAAATTGACATTGAGAATTAACAAGAATAACACAATAAATATCATCAATTCATCACAACTGATGTGATCTGGTCTGTTCTTAACCACTACCACGATGCCTGTGCTGGGCGTGGCACATCTGCTGCCTTGGGCATGGCTGAGTACCTGGCTTGCAGTTTCTGCGATCTATGTGCCTTTGCAAGAATACGCAGGTCCAAATTTCTTTGACGCCTGGGATTATTTTAACCTCTTTGACAACACGACGTGGGGTAGGTGACAATCATCCCCCGTCTTTCATTGAATGCCCTGACATAAACTGGACGATACAGGCAATGTCACATATGTTGATCGACAGACTGCTACATCGAGTCGGCTCACATTTGTCAACGATATTGGAAATGCAGTCATCAGAGTTGACAACAGTACATTCATCCAGCCAGCTCCGTTGGTACACAGAAACTCCGTTGGTCCTTTCTCCGCCCTTAGAACTTTCACCGAAGGATCGCCTCGTAGATACGCATCACATCGAAAGACACATACGGAATTGGTACCCTGATTATGATAGACGTTCGACACATTCCTTATGGGTGCTCGGTGCGTCACTCTCCTCATTTATCTAAAGTAAAAGTAATAAATTCAATTTGACAGGTATGGCCGTCGTTCTGGACTCTA
This sequence comes from Leucocoprinus sp. KB1807203, assembly GCA_019327925.1. Taxonomy (NCBI): domain Eukaryota; kingdom Fungi; phylum Basidiomycota; class Agaricomycetes; order Agaricales; family Agaricaceae; genus Leucocoprinus; species Leucocoprinus sp. KB1807203. Next base: position 34,055 of record JAHTMQ010000219.1, on the reverse strand, counting down.
GGTACTGAAAAGGAATGGCCAGGGGGAGGAGAGATCGACGTCATTGAAGGCATCAATATGATGGATCATAATCAAATTGCCCTACATACTACTCCCGGCTGCTTCCAAGCTCAAAATTCAGGGCAAACTGGACAAACTATCGAAGGAGATTGCTCCACCCCTCAAGGGTGTCTGGTAGCAGAGAATAAGCCCAATAGTTGGGGACCAGGCTTCGCGCAAGCTGGAGGGGGATTATGGGCACTTCAGATTGACGTTGCTGGAATCTTTGTTTGGTATTGGAGTGTGAGAAAATATCTTCGAGATCATTTCTCAACGTCTAATGATAACAGAGGCCTGATGTACCGGAAGCTATCAGTTCAGCGAACAGCACTTCAGACATGGACACTACGAGCTGGGGACTACCTAGCGCTTCTTACCCGGCTATTGCTTGCAATATCAGTCAATTCTTTACCCCTCAGCAACTTATCTTATTGACAACGTTATGTGGTACTTGGTACATCTCACACGTTCCCTTTTCACTGATTCTGCCCCTCATATTCCTTACTCTTCTATAGGGCAGGTGTGCCTGATATATATGCAAGCACATGCCACACGCCTACCATGTCCTGTGTGGGTATTTTATACTCTTGCAAAATTGCAACATTCATGGCTAACATTGTCAGTTAGGTTGCGGACAACATCATTGGCCCAGGCAGTCCGACATACGATAATGCCTTTTGGGAGATCTCTTGGATTCGCACGTACTCGATAAATACCGCTCCTTCAGGGCCAACTGCGACTGCTAGGCCTGCACAGGAACCTATCGCATATCCTGCTCGTTCGACATCTAATGCTTCAGATATTCGGTACAAGGCAGTTTATCTGCCATTTGTGACCCTGCTCGTCTCATTACAGTTTCTCAGCTGACCAACGGATACTTATGCAATCATTTGCTGGACAAATTTATCTATTGTAGATATAATGCTATAAGATGAACATCAGCCTGACGGTGACTCTAGCTGGTGGTGTTTAAATGTAACTTTGCTTTCATCCTATCAACCGTAGGTTGTGGTTCAAACTCGACAGAAATAGGAAACTCCGTCGAGGAATGGTATCTTTTAAGATGTCATTCTCCGATTTAATCTCAACAGCTCCGAATGCAATTTGATAGCACCTCTGAACCTGTTTTTGGTCAAGATATCTTGGTCGCAATGCCTGATCCTCTCAAATAACCCTGAAACACGCCAAAAATGCATCGAGCCTCAGTGTCTCCGCACAGGGGGACATTCGTCTCGCTCAGAACATATTGGGTCCCTGACAGATTTATTCTAAGAATCAATCTCGTTTTCAATTTGACTTCCCGGCTCTGTAAGCAGTGGAGTGGATACCAATTTCGCAGTTCTTAGGATCGACAAGCATCATAGCCAGTCATGTGTTAGATCTCTACCTACAAGCAACTCGATAATGTCGCCTGCTATTGGGAAATATAATAGGAACTTCACTCACTTCCTCATTGATTTATACTTGCTTCAGGGCCTCATAGATCAGGTCCTCTGTGCCTGCAGGAAATGGTCCCTAATTTGCAATACTCTAGTTTATAAAAATGTTTCATGTGTGCTTGATGATGTTTTGTCGCGCAATTCATCAAGGAAAAGATGTTTCTAGCCTGTCGATAAAAATGATCATGCTGTATGAAGTCTGCTAACCACTGTTTGATATGTCTCGATCTCACCAAGTCTGACTTTTGAACCCCATCCCGTTTTGCAGGTATGAAACTGGTTTTTTTTTACCCAATGGGACGATTATAAGCCACTCAAGGACCTTGGCTTCATTTGATTGTGGATAAGTATTCTTTTGATACGGTTCTCTCGTGACAGGTGGGCCATGCCTCCCAGGTTTTCTTCCCCCATAAGGAAAAGAAGAATAAGGTCATGTAAACACTCAGTATGCAGTGATTCTTAGAAGACTCGGTTGTTCACGTCAGATGGCCGTCTGTTTACTCAGCGTCAGTAATGTTGCTTAGTCACTATTCAGATGCTCCAGTCCTCTCCTCCCCTTTGGTACCATGGATGGACAGTTGCTATCTCTGCTGTTCATAGAATGCGTGTCGTTACTAAAAACCTTGGTTGGTACAGATTATACGACGAAGAATGATCAATCTCCTGTTACTGCCGTGCTGTCATCCTGTCATTGCTTCAATACTGAACACACTCCTTCCTAGTGATCCCATCGTCGGAGAGGAAGATGCTTCAGAGTTGCGGAAATCAGAGAATAAGGAACTTTTACATCATATTACTACCTCGGTGAACGAAAGCTTGACCGATGCACGGCTGCTTTACGAGATGGAAGAATGGGCAATTGGGATGGGTTACGATATTTCCCCTCGCGAAGTATGAGATGCGATAGACAGGGGTGATTATGAAGGTGGAAATACCAGAAGTGCATCCTTCAGGCCCATAGTGATAGGAATGTGGGCTTGACCCTATTGGCATCATTGGTTACCGGGAGCTACCCCATAGGAATGATCAATCGAAGGATTATGTTGCAGTCAAGGACCAAGGCTCTGAACAAGTTACACCTTGACCATGCAGCTGCTCTCACATCAACACAGCTTTCGATGGAGGGTTACAATACAACTATTATTGCAACGCCTACTGTGCACTTTGTCGTCCTGGAATCGGTGGAACTTGGCCATTCGTCGCATTCCTGTGTGTTGGAACATCTGTGAGTGTAACAAGAATGGACAGTCATTGTGCACTTGCAATGGGAAGGTCATTTACTACACCCCCAGACTACAAAATCTGGGAAAAATATAGGTCAGTTTTCCTTTGGTCTGTTCCGTCTTACAAAGCTTTATGGTTGCGATGGGATCATGCCCCTGAGTCTCTTTCGGTTGAGGAGGATTAATTGGGTAGCTCCTTAGACTTCGGTCGGGGAAGAACATTGAGCAAAGATAATGGGATCGTCGCATGCAGCAAATCCCTCCACCCAAAAGTTATAGGTCATTCTGAGGGGCAATCGTAAACAACTCAAGAGTCTCGATGTGCTCAACAAAGCTACTCCAGTTTGTTAGTAGGTCCCGCATTCGCCTGTAACTGGGTTCCTTGTAGGTATGGTGCTATAAGACGGACATCCGCTTCCAGAATGTCTCTTACAAGTACTGGTTGGGTTGCGACGCAATATTTATCTCTTGTTATGAGGTTCCCGATTGCGATTCGAGCTCAACGGGAATTCATCTATCGTGGAAACTCCATCGAGGAGGTACTGGGTTCTGAACCGAAAAGCGACTTAACGATTACTGTAGAGGGTAGAATTCACGTTCCCAACAGCTTCTCATCTCATTTCCAGAATTCGATCAATACCACGCTCATCGTAGACCGTCAAACGAAACACCTAAATATTTCAAAACTCCTTCAGTTAAAAAACTATCCGCTGACTCTCCTCTCTTCATGTCAGCCCGCCCCCATGTATACAACTCGACTTCGAATTTATGGAAGGATCTATTCATAGAAAGACTCAGCAAAATTGAGCCAGGAGCTTGACACGATTGAGTGCCAAAATGCTGTCACAATGGTGTTTCTGCCCCTTAGGGACAACTAGCAAAAGCCGTAAGCTGACGATTTTATCGTTGATCATTTCAGTAGCGGGCATCCTGGCCAACGCCGAATGTAATTGTCATCAACACCAGTGTTTGCATCTCCTTCTACAGATAGGAACAGTCAATCTACCCGACTGAAAAAGAACTAGAAAATATGACCTCCTTTGTGCTCCACAGATCAAGACAACCCTTTTAAAGCTGGTTTAACATCCAGTATGACGAACCAGGCGACGGCGAGCTCAATTCTACATCGCCTTTAATCGACCCTAACAACCCCGAAGTTGTCGTCTTTAGCCCCTCTCTTTCTATCCAATATCACTTCGCCTCGTACATTTCTGATAAACGTCCCGGTGGGTATGGCAATGCCAGTGGTGCAAAAGAATGGTGTCCTAGAACCAAATGGCATAAGTCGGAGTTCACCATGAAAGTGACGTTGGAGATCTATAGGACATTGAGAGCGGCCATAGAGTGGAAAGAGAAGAGAAATTGGGGGAGTCAAAGGGAGTGTGGGTGTTAGGAAATATGATGTGAATGGGTGATTTGAAAGCTGCTTCCAGTCGTGATTTGAGATGTTGTGGTGAGTTTCATTCTTTGTGAGCAACATAGATATCGTAACCGCCAACTCTATAATTAATCCCATTAACTAACAACATAAACCCCGTTCGGTTTAGAGGGCACAACTCTGGTCCAATACCCATTTGGTCCTCTTAAAAAGCATCTTAGCACCTTTCTCAGAACGTACTTGTTCTAAAAATTGATCTTGTTTCGAGTTTAACTTTTCAATTCTATAAACAGTGGAATTAACACACTGATTGTACAGTCTAAGTCAACGAGCATCCTATCCAGCCATGTATTAGAAGCGTTCTTTTTGAGACCAATTATGTGGTAACTATGTATATACTTGTTATTTTTGACCACAAACAATATGGTCAAACGCGCCGGTATGTGTCATTTCCTTGCCACAATCAGAACCTTTCGTCAACAAGATGCTTCTAGCCTGTCGATAAAATAACCACACTGCGCAAACTCCATTAATAGCGCAATATCGTTCAACGTACTCCGATTCGAATTCTAATATTGGCTTCAATCTGTTGTGCCTTGCAGATATGAATTGGTAAATTTCTACGATAGGACTATCGTAAGCTACCTAGGGACTTGACTTGACTTGTTACCCTATTTATATGGACCGTTCAATGTCCAATAATAATTATGACAGATGGCGTTCAGAATCGATGAATGCACAGGTTTCGAATGTCGTAATGCGTCTTTACTCAGAAAATAAGGGGTAACACTTTCAGGTTTCCACTCCTTCAAAGTCGAGAGGATATAAAAGGTCATGCAAACATTCAACCACACTCTTCAGCGCTCAATTCAATCCCGCTCCCATCTCTTGCACAGGATCGCTTGCTGACCCCCTTACGAAACTTAGTGAGTGAACCATGAACCATTAACCATTTGAACCATAGCCAACAGAAACCATCATTTCTATGCAGAACATGAAATTCCTTCAGTCGCTTGTATTTCTTGCGTGCACATTCACCGCTTTGGCTGCGGCAGCACCTGTGGATGCAGACCATGCTCCTGCTTATCACGGAAACCATCACGATGGTCACCACGATGGCTATTATCCTCGTGATGTTGATGCAATCGATGAGAAGGAGCACCATAAGCACCATCATGATCACCACACTCGTGATGTTGCTGTCGCAGACGAGGAAGAGCGCCACAAGCATCACCACGGTCACCACTCTCGGGATGTTGCTGCTGCAGACGAAGAAGAGCGCCGCAAGCATCACCACCACTCTCGGGATGTTGCTGCTGCAGACGAAGAAGAGCGCCGCAAGCATCACCATAATCATCACTCTCGGGATGTTGCTGCTTCGGATGAAGAGGAGCATCGCAAGCACCACCACCATGATCGTGAGGTTTCTGATGAAGAGGACTATCGGGGACACAGTGCCGGATACCATGATGGACATGGACATGATGGGTATCATCACGGTTACTAGATTCAAATATCCAGTCAACAAGATAGGTAAACCTGGTATGTTTTGGCTGCTTGAAGTTGTTAGTATCCTCTGTGGTGTAAATGTAAATTTGAAGGTTGAAATGAATGGATTGTGATTATGATTGACTTGCCTCTATAGATGTGCTGACCTAGTTGTATCAGTCCTTCAGATGTTTTTCTACGACGTACTATAAGACTTGGTTATTTGTGTCAAATGCGCATCCTGGTGAATTGCCAATAGCTTAGTCATGAGCGTCTTTCTGTAGACGGTCCCCTGAAAGGACCAGAAGTTTCTTCTTGGTATTCAATAAGTCACATACGCGACGAACTTGTCTTCGCCACAAAAGGATAATGGGGTATCTAAAACGGAAAGGAAGCAGCGCAGACGAGGTTTCAGCTCCCACAGTGTATCCGGCGAAGAAAACCAAGGTTGTCTTACTCAAAGAGTTAACCTATACCGACACAGTCGATGACCAACCAGCTAATTCTGCTATACATCCAGTCAGCCTTCACGACCTTCTGGATTTCACTTCTCTAGGTGACGAAATTTCCATAACGAACCGTTTCGACACGATCGCACGCGTCCTCATGCATGAGCATCAGCTTGTTGTCCTGTGCGCTGGTACTGAGACGGCTTTTGAGATTCAAGAGATGGAGTTCTATCTTCAGAAGGCTGGATGCTACGAAGACCCATTCACTCACGGTAGCGAAGAGCAAAAAGTAAGTGGTCGATGGTATGTGGCTTCTTATATCTTTTGCCAATTACACTAAAACATTATTCCCGCGCTACATCGCACCCCCAGGTACTTCCACCGTACTCCAAGACGCTCGAATGATGCTTCACGCAGCTCCACCAGTCTAACCGCATATCGAGGTGGTACTCGCAAAGGTCTGGATCTCACAATTGGTGGATTGGCTCCCCATACCGTTTCGTCCTACTTTGTCAATGAATCAGCTGTTTCTGCCCTGGTACCTGATGTGGCTGCTGGTCAAAGGGATCAACATCGGCCAAGGTGTAGTGAGCTTGTACGAGGGGGGATTCTCCTTCGCAGTCTGCGTAGTCTCACCAAAAATGGTGAGACCGATACAAATTCGAAAAGAAGCTCAGTCTACGGACCCTCTCTCTTAGTAGACAGGATCTTAAACTTGAGTGGGGCATCAAGCATCTCAGAACTAGTCGATGTTATTTGGCAAGGCGATACAAATGCCCTTGGCCCGCCCAGTGCATCTTCGACTTCTTCTCGAATGTCTCATCTCTATCTGAGACGTTCCAGCTCTACATTGCCACAAATTCGAAAATCTCCACGCATAGGTCTTGATCTATCACACCCAGGAATAACGGTACCAAATAGCCAGTCAACCTTGATTGATTGTCATCCCCGTATCCGTTTTCTACCCAAAATGCTCCGTTACTATACCCGACCTAGAGAACTAACGAAAGGACGCGCACAGTCAATTTATGGATTTATTCACTCAGCTCTAGCGACGCAATTTAATCCTCGAAATAATGCCTTGAGTGATGATGAAACGTTTCGTGTTATTTTAACCGAAGCCATTGGTCTCAAAGACGCTCTAATTAAAAAATACCTTCTGGAATACGATGCAGGCAGGAAGAAGGGTCTTAAACATCTAGCGTTGTGCATTGGGCCTGGTGGTAAAGGTGCTGCTGCCTCCCCGGCCTCATACTTGAAGATGATGGGAGCTTTGGATGCCGCCCTTCTATAAGAAAAATCATCCTCAGATTGAGGTAGTCCACATTTAGCCCGGTTGTTTTTCCTCTCTTCCATCTTTCTTGCATGCTGTTTGTCTGCAGAGTCGCTACTATGGTAGCTGTCTGACTCACGTCTTGTGTATCTGAGTCATGCTCGGAACCGTTAAAAGTGGAGATATCTGGGTAGGATCATGACTTGGATTATATCAAATATCTTTGTTACTATGATCGTCGAGCAGACGACTGAGAGATAGTCCTCTGTCCCACAAATCCAAGAGCTTCACACACTGAGATTCAATCAAATATAGTACCAATGTCTTTGATTTATCTACAATTTAGAATTTGATACTTCCCAGCTCTCAGGGGGCAATACAAATGTCCAACCATTGAATGGAAAAGCTGTTTTGCAACTAGTCAGTTCCAAAACTGTTCATTGTCGCATCACCCAGATAAGACAGCCTGCGCAGCTCGTGTACGCACTATTCTTTCTCCCCTACATGGTCATCGACAACTCAGGGGCAGCTGCTGTGATTAAATATGATCTCTTTTGTACATAAATCAGATACTATATACGGCTGATCGATGTAATGATTCGTAGTTGATTTTTACTACCGGATTTTCCATAGGTCAGCGAATAACGAGAGAGATAAAGAGTCACTTAAGATATCACCAGCCCCATTCTGAAGAATCACAACTGATTATGATTAGTCATCATATCATGACCATGGGTCCAATAGTGGCAGAGGACATCACTAGGATGTAGTGTGGTTCTCATTGTAATTCTCATGTTTACGCAGGAGACATATGTCATAGCAGGGACAGTGGACTACATTAGTAGCGGCGGTCATTGGTTTAAAACTTATTAGTTGGATGATTGTCCATTATAAATCTGCGGGCAGAAAGATATGTAACTAATTTGCAGTTTCGGAGGAATCTGACACTTACAAGATATCGCCTCATAGTTTGGCTTTCCAAGCTCCTAGCCAATTACCTCTCCTTTCAATCTTACCTTTTCCTTCCACTCTTAACTTACTATCCTCTCTGCCGTCATTTTCTCTCTTCATTGCCTCAAACTCACTTCTTTTTACCCCACAGATTCTCATCGTTAATGAAAGGTTTATACCTTCCCTTTCACAGGCATGACGGAAGACGGGTCTACTGAGCATTGCCCACGCTATTCGTTCGTCAAGTGGGGGTATTTCTGATGTAGTGATGAGGAATTCTGGATCGCGGTCGTAGCCTATCATCGCCACTCGGATCATTATCCCACTGTCCAAAGTTAATTAACAAGCTACTTTTCGGTGACTTTGACATACGCTGTAAGGCCGAATATTGGCTTGATACCATCATCCTCCCGTCCAGTAAGGAATTGATGGACTGTAAACAAATATTTTCTTCCGCGGGATGCACTAGTTTCAATATCAAAAGATTTATGGTAATCAACCTCGATTGTCTCAGGCTCAGATGCGTGAAATGGTGATGTGTTGGTCAGAAAAGAAGCGAGTGGATGAGAAAACAAGGAAGCGACTTCATCAGTGTTAAGTATGGGCTATGCAAGATGTGTCAATGTCAAATCATACCATGAATTAAGTACACTTACGCGTAAAGTATTGTCAAGAATCAAAACCACTACACTAGAATTGCATTAAAGCACATAGGAGGGTAAGAATGAAGCCCTACGTACGGAGTCACTACGAACTCTGCCGCAAGAAATGGTTCCAGAATACACAGCAGGGGAACTTTCCAACGATCGTTCGGTAGTCCAATCTAATCATGACAGTGAATATATTGAGGCGACAAACAAAACTGTTCTCACCTCTTCAAAAGCCTCCCTCCTCTATTTTGGATTCATAAGTATGGGAACATCAATTCTGCTGCCCGAGGGAGACGTACGGCAGTTTCTTCAACGTTTCGGTCTCCTGAATCCATCTTTCCACCAGGTAGGGACGTATCACCTGCGTATGTTCTCAGCGTTGCAGATCTCCTGATAGGAGTGTCATTAATTATTCGGTCTGGGGGTACTCGAGCCTCGAAAGCATACCGACTCAATAGCACGTACAAGTCACCGGTCCTACCCACGAATAATGCAACTAGCACAGCAGCACGTCGTGAACTTGGTACTTGAATGACCGACTTTGGCGGTCGATAAGAAGCCAAACGGTGTAAACATCTAACGTCGGTCAGTCTTATACGACAAGAAGAGGTTCAGCGAGAAACGTGCTCTCTAGACTCGGGCGTCAACTGCTTTATCCGACACGTTGACACTGAGTGTCTCCTTAATTTCGGGATCGCGGATGGAGAAAATCCTTGTGAAGCTGAATCCACTTGCTTATCCGGGCTTGGCATAATGCACAATCCCAGATGAAGGGAAGTGTACCCCTTGCTAAGATGAGTGAAGAGTACAACGAAATCAGCATCTATCTAAAACAACATATGGTATACGCGTCACATAACATAACGTCACATGAACTAACAAAGCAACGCCTGGTTCCGCAACTTCCCCGAATGTCCTGATCTTGGATTCTCCATGTCCTTCAGTGCATCGGCCAACTCGGATAGGTCAAATTCCGTATCGCTCAGGACTTTCTTTGTTCTTGTTCCTAGATCTTTCGCTGATGAGCTCGTGGTACTGAGCTAGATAGCGGAGCTGGAATGCGAGGGAGTATTGAGGATGGTGGTTTGCGACAGAGATGGAGATATTCGATCTGACAACTTCGGTTCAGATAACGATGATAGTGCTTGGGGTATCGAAGAAGTGATAATAATGCTACCCGAAGGACGTCTTGGATAGGATAGCTCGGCGTTTCGAGAATCGGTATATCTATTTTCTGGTCTGTCTGACGAGACCCACTCTTGAACGACGGGATGATTCTTCGTAGGTAGGTGGCCGCATGCATCATATAATTCAAGATTCCGAGAGAAGTTAACAGTGGGATTGAAAAGCGGAAGAACATCCTCTATGGCCGAGAATGCCTCATCTGGTGCAAGACACCCTCGTTTCATTACTGGCAAAAATTAATTTAAGAGGACTGGTATCAGCTTCGTGTCCTGACGAAAAAATCGAACTAACGCACAACATGCGCAAGCAACTGTACACGCTCGGACTTCCATCTGTGAGTGGACAAGAACAAGACCATCAAGCATAGCTTGTTCCAGAAATTGAACTGCACCTGGCAAGGCAAGCAGCAGGTCTTCTTTTACGTTATTTCTAACTTCAATATGACAGTAGTGACTTCGCGATTTCAGAGTAGCAGCGAGGACCGAAGGTGGAATTTCGGCGGGGGTTATTGATAGCACATGAGTAATGCCAAGATCGGCAAGTAAGGATTCGGCCTGCCGGGGGTCATGCGGAAAGTCACTGAAAGAGTTGAATTGAGATGCCAGGGAAAAGATGGAACAGTATGATTGACCGCAATAATTCCTCACCTGTTCAACAGCAACTTCTCGGGAATAATAGTGACCGTATCAACCAAAGAATTGAGGAAGCAGGTAACGTCTTGCTCTTGTCGTTTCCTCCACGAACAATACACAGGATTAGTTAAAGAAGGTTCAAATTGACATTTGGCGAATGCATCAAGTTGTTTGATGAAGCCATAATTTGGATGGACCTGAGGTCGACCTAGCAGCCAGAAGCACGTCATTGTGGAGCGCGAAAAATGTAAATTTCATACTCACGCTGTTTGATGTAGCGTAATGCCGACCGAGTATCCATTTTTCTATGCCTCATGACTTTGGAGACGATGAGAAGACGAACCCTAGGCAAAAAATAGAAGCTCACGAAAGGCTGCCACGACAGTCGTACTCCTTGATACTCCCATAATGCAATGTATTAAAACTCGTCCTCCCTCTTCAAAGGCTGCCTGAATGAATTGAGTCGTCTTGGGTAGATGGATCAGCAGGTCCGAATATTCCGTGTCCTCGACATATATTTGTAGGTGGATATAATCCCCACTGCTAGACGGCAGTTCTCGGCATACGGAAATGAGGTGGGTAATTCCAAGTTTCTTCCTCAACTCAGGACACTGGGCTGCTGCAAAACTAGAAGAACGCCACAGAGTCGATTTCCTATGACTTTTGAGCAAGTAAAATGGACACACTTTCCAAGGTATAGTTGGTCTTTGAGAATTTCACTCGAACTAGGCGTCTGGGAGGCAACAGGTACCATTAAGAGAAAAAAATCCGGAAAAAAGTGAGGCAAGTGAGATGACCCAAGAGAGCCCCTGTTATATAATATTTGACCAGTGCTGTCAATTTAAGTTGATCTTCGATCCCATTTTCGAAGCCAACACGTTGTCAACTCCGTCATCGCTCCTCTAAACATAACAGCACACACCCTCGTTCTTCTTTTGTACCGATGGTTTCCAAAAAAACGATACCGTAATTCTGTTAGCTCATCGTCAGACAAACTTCACAGCAGAGCACCCGACAAGCTCAAACATGGTTAACGGAGTTTGTTTCGCCCCATTGGTTCCTTGACCTTTATCACGGATGTGATCCCAGGGTCTGAGGCGAACAATCAGTACCGACCAATTGGCTCATCTACCTGTCAAAATGAAAAACAATACTTCATGTCCTCACAGCTCCAAATATATTGTGTGGGAACGTGTGTCAATCATCATGCTGCTGTGCCTCAGCACAAATCCTATTCTTTATTGTCATTGGTAGTGAGACACCACCATGTTGGAGCAATGATCATCACAGAAGCTTTGACGTCTGACGTGTTGATCATCAGGATAAGTGTCAATGAAGTTCCAGATGGAGATCCTGCACATCTCGCAGGCGCAATGATGTCTGTACGGTATAGAGACAAGCGTATTGTCATAACTCAGTACGGTCCCCAAACAGAGACATTGACTCATTATAATGTAAGAATTGTCCTCAATCCTTCGAAGCGGCGCGAGAACTGAGGAAAATATCGTGCCACGTAGTATTTAATGTTGTAGGTGTAGCGAGTAGTGTTTGCAAGGCATACAAATTATACCTGGGTAATAATTTTTGTGTGAAACTGAAACATCAAAAGAATGTGGAACAGCCAGGAAAAAAATTCTTAGAACATCGATGACGTCATCGTGGGTTTGCTCCACATATGAATTATATATTTATAGAACGGTAAACAAGGGAGAACTGTTGGTTTCTGACAAAAAAATAAGAATTAGAGATCGAGAGAAACATAAGACTCAGTTTAGGCCAGTCGTCAACGAGAAATTCTCCTCTGACTTTAGGATGGGCTTCCAACCGATTAGAGTTGAGGGTTAGACACTTTGGGGCTACAGGATTGTTGACTCCAAATATTTTGAGAATCCGGAAATGGTCAAGTAAACACACTAACTTGAGGATCGAGCGCCTGGGGGTACTAAACATTGTTATTCGAGAAAGATATTGACTCACTGGGGCAGCATCAAAAGGACGACTACCAGCAACAATAAGACCAAGGGATCAGACCAGAGGGTTAATACTTTTTGCCTCAACTCAAGAGACACACGAACAAGGGGCTTAGACATATGGGCAATGTCCAATTGCAAGACATAATCAGACAGGAAGGCGATGAAAACCATAATTTGCATAATGAATTGCAATAGGCATAGTATAGGCATAGTATCAACCATAACTGTGACAAGACATTCATGACCCAGATACAAAAGACACAACATGACATCCAAGTGCTAAACCAGACACCGACGCCAAAGGTGTGCGTGAATATCGACAAACGACATGTTGACGATGGTGGTTTCCTATCGGGGCGAAGTTAGACAGTGAGACCCTACAACATAAACATACCTGATGGTACTTCACCGCCTTCGTGCACAAGACCGACGTCAAGAAGCAAGACTTCCTAGAACACTCACCTCGGGTCACCGACAAGAACACATCCAGGCCGTCATCAGATCTTGCACCGAAGGCGCAGCAATTCAAGCTCGGATAACAATTGGGAGGTCCAGATCCCTCTTAATCACCTGAGGCAAGTATTCAGTTCGGCGGTCAGCCAGAAGCCAGCGAGGGCCAAGCGAGCAATCAGGATCCCAGTTGGGGAAAAGGTCAGCACCATGTGCCAAGCTTCCTGCCCTCGGTTGGCCTCTGCTATCACCCCAGCATCGCACACGATCCGAAGGGCACTCCACACAAGCGCTCAGGATCTGGTTGTCTCCTGGCATGTCCCATTGGCTAACGTCGCATACGCAGTCTGTTCCTGACAACGCCACCTGAGTGCCCAGGCTGAGACCACTCGGATCACATTCTATCCAGTCATCAGCAACAGAATGTGGCGTCCATCACTGAACACCTACCATAGGAAGTCCGCTGCACACCAGTCAGTATGTTACTGTTCAAGCCGATATTCCCAATACAATACACTGCATGACTAACACTTGAGCGACACATCATCACAAAGAAGATAGAAGTCTTACCTAGTAGTAGTGCGAGTGGTCCAAGTAGACGACCAAGTAGAAGGTAGACACTAGTCGAGGTAGACAGTGGTCAGAGTAGATAGTGGTCGAGGTAGACAGTAGTAGACAGTAGTCATAGTAGACAGTAGTCATAGTAGACAGCAGTCATAGTAGACAGCAGTCATGTTAGACCAAGTAGTCGATGGCTCATCGTGGTCGAAGGGAAAGAAGGTGGCTTTCAAACTCCCACATGCCACCCTTTATATCTCTTTGCCATCCCCGTCCCTTCGGCTATCGTTCACCGGGCCTTATTGTTCATTTGTCATCATGGAATGCAGAACGCCACCGACCCTGAGGAAAGAACTCTGCATATCTCCTGCAATACTCCTCCGTTCACCGTCATTTTTTGACATGTTTCAGGCCTTGTGCTGTCTTACTACATCCACACTAGGGACACAGAATGCACCAGTAGACACTTGTGCACTGGACCGGGCAGGCACTAGTTCCAAATGTCGGCGAACACGTGATATTTTGCATTCGGCGCTAATGGCCATCGGGGTCCTTATCAGTCACATTCATCAGTCACAGCAATTTTATGATTTATATCATCTCAGTTCTATAGAAATCAACTCAGCAATTCACATTGTGTTTTCTATTTGCTGCTGAACACTTTATTATTTGCTTACTATATCACTATGCCTGAGGACTTAGTCTACTATCTAACGAAAATTTGCTGTGACTGATGAATGTGACTGATAAGGACCCCGATGGCCATTAGCGCCGAATGGCAAGATCACGTGTTTCGCCGACATTTGGAACTAGTGCCTGCCCGGTCCAGTGCACAAGTGTCTACTGGTGCATTCTGTGTCCCTTAGTGTGGATGTGTAAGACAGCACAAGGCCTGAAACATGTCAAAAAATGACGGTGAACGGAGGAGTATTGCAGGAGATATGCGAAGTTCTTTCCTCAGGGTCGGTGGCGTTCTGCATTCCATGATGACAAATGAACAATAAGGCCCGGTGAACGATAGCCGAAGGGGACGGGATGGCAAAGAGATATAAAGGGTGGCATGTGGGAGTTTGAAAGCCACACTTCTTTCCCTTCGACCACGATGAGCCATCGACTACTTGGTCTAACATGACTGCTGTCTACTAACTGTACATGCTATGTCTACTATGACTACTGTCTACTATGACTACTGTCTACTACTGTCTACTCGTCGACCACTATCTACCCTGACCACTGTCTACCTCGACTAGTGTCTACCTTCTACTTGGTCGTCTACTTGGACCACTCGCACTACTACTAGGTAAGACTTCTATCTTCTTTGTGATGATGTGTCGCTCAAGTGTTAGTCATGCAGTGTATTGTATTGGGATAACGGCTTGAACAGTACATACTGACTGGTGTGCAGCGGACTTCCTATGGTAGGTGTTCAGTGATGGACGCCACATTCTGTTGCTGATGACTGGATAGAATGTGATCCGAGTGGTCTCAGCCTGGGCACTCAGGTGGCGTTGTCAGGAACAGACTGCGTATGCGACGTTAGCCAATGGGACATGCCAGGAGACAACCAGATTCTGAGCGCTTGTGTGGAGTGCCTTCGGATCGTGTGCGAAGCTGGGGTGATAGCAGAGGCCAACCGAGGGCAGGAAGCTTGGCACATGGTGCTGACCTTTTCCCCAACTGGGATCCTGATTGCTCGCTTGGCCCTCGCTGGCTTCTGGCTGACCGCCGAACTGAATACTTGCCTCAGGTGATTAAGAGGGATCTGGACCTCCCAATTGTTATCCGAGCTTGAATTGCTGCGCCTTCGGTGCAAGATCTGATGACGGCCTGGATGTGTTCTTGTCGGTAGACACGAGGTGAGTGTTCTAGGAAGTCTTGCGTTCTTGACGTCGGTCTTGTGCACGAAGGCGGTGAAGTACCATCAGGTATGTTATACGTTGTAGGGTCTCACTGTCTAACTTCGCCCCGATAGGAAACCACCATCGTCAACATGTCGTTTGTCGATATTCACGCACACCTTTGGCGTCGGTGTCTGGTTTAGCACTTGGATGTCATGCTGTGTCTTTTGTATCTGGGTCATGAATGTCTTGTCACAGTTATGGTTGATACTATGCCTATACTATGCCTATTGCAATTCATTATGCAAATTATGGTTTTCATCGCCTTCCTGTCTGATTATGTCTTGCAATTAGACATTGCCCATATGTCTAAGCCCCTTGTTCGTGTGTCTCTTGAGTTGAGGCAAAAAGATAAACATGATTGGATGTCGCCTCTTCATAAGGTCTACTGTTATGGGGGGTCTTCGGTCTCCTTCATTTAAGTGTCTAGTGCAAGTCTGATTGTGCACTTCATCTCTGTTGTCGGTGACTTGGCAAATGTGCATGGTTGCATATCTGGTTTCACAATTTTCAATCCTTGTTCTACTACTCTCACTTTAACCAAAATTTTTATCTCGAAGAACCCGTTCCTTGAGTGGATTGCCCAGTTACTCGGAATGATCTGAAGGGGAAACACTGTATGTACTAGTAGTCCGTCACAGATCCCAATCTTCGCCTTCAAGGCCTGGATTAGACTGAACATCACCTCCGCAGATGGGATACAGGCCCGCCATCGTCTTAAGTGAACAAAGTCTTTGTTTTTACTTCCGTCCATGCTCGATACAGTGAATCGGTTCCGTGAGATTGCACGACGTGTAATCAATGACCTTGCAAGAATTTTCAGATGCCAGCTAGCTCAAAACAGTGTAGGATCATGCGATCTCAGCGCTATCATATGAAACTCACGGTCTCAATATTTCCATGACAGTAGTCCTCAAATTTCGTGCTTTGAGCTGCCAACCAAAGAATCAATTGATCGCAGATTCTGTAATGCCGAGTGCTTCCGACGTATCTTTCTCGCAGTTATAAAATTGCTCCCTTGTGCCATTCAGGGAGGAAGTTGCTAGCTTGTATGGGCAGCCGTTAAGGGTGCCAGAAGGAAATAGGTATCCATTAGATTTTCGAGGTGGCTTTCCCAACCACACGCAGATAAACCTTCGCATTTCTTCGTTGGAAAGGAGGTAGGAAGATTAGTAGTTATGGGCAAGTTTCATTTGTGATGACCATCTGCACAATACAGACCCATCCCTGAGAGGGTCCTCAAGTAGAGGATGCCGTGCATTTTAC
Organism: Leucocoprinus sp. KB1807203; assembly: GCA_019327925.1. Taxonomy (NCBI): domain Eukaryota; kingdom Fungi; phylum Basidiomycota; class Agaricomycetes; order Agaricales; family Agaricaceae; genus Leucocoprinus; species Leucocoprinus sp. KB1807203. The sequence continues at coordinate 17,203 of JAHTMQ010000219.1, read as the reverse complement.
AGGCTAGTTTTATTTCCTGGATGGCGTGATTTGCCAATGTCTTACCAAATCTTATCCCGCCTTGATCTATGACTGGACCGGATATATTCTTGTTCTCATGTTTAGTTCCATAACCATGGGTGAGCATGACGATAATTACAGTATCTGTCCCTAGAAAATTGGTCAACTGCCTCTGTCTTCGTAGGTTAAATAGATTCCCCCTCAGTATCTGAATGGGAATCATTTATCCCGACTATATCAGCTCCAGGAAGCAACCAACGAAAAGTAACACTGAGGCGGATATCTCTGTCTATCCAATATCCACTTAAATCTGATGAGTCTGTGAGTAACGGAGAATCCCCTTGGGGTAATGAAGCAGAGCGAGAAACGAAATCTGACTTCCGTTTCTCAATTTCATGTGTCCATTTGAAACGAGCATCGGACGAAAGCACGATGACGCTCCGTTCGGGGAGATATAGATCATAACCATCACCAGTGTCTGTTGTCTTTGAATCATCTTTATATGCATCAGTCGTATGTATGGGTTCATCCAGGATGGATGTCCTCCCTGGGCCATGATCTCCTAGTTGCGAGTTAGATGCCTTTGCAAAGCGCATCACACAACCACTCCCTAGGCTAACATTGATAATGCCATCCCCAAACCTCTTCAAGAGGTCTATATGAGGTGATATTCCTTCTCCAGGGGTGTACAAATTTAATATGACCTGTCGTGCCTGAGTTGGTTGGTTTGGGAAAAGAAGGTTGTGCGTTGTAGGGGGAATGTGCGGTTTGAGAAGAGGTGAGAGGGTGTCCAGGAGTTTGAGCAAGATAGGTGGAAGGGAAGATGGTGTTTCAGGAGAGAATCTGGTAAATAACATGATCTGATTAATATTTGGATTGTTAAAATATGTCGACATGCAAAACGAGGTGACTGAGTCGGCAAGTTCAATAGGAATCTTGAGCGTTGATGAAAAATATAAACCAGGTATAGGAGGCGCTGCAGCCATGGCAGGTTTCCTACATGTGTATGTTGTTGACAACGCATCAACGTGACGAGCATCATTAGAGAGAGATGCAGCAGAAAATAGAGAAGCAGCAGTAGACGGAGTAGGGGACGATTGTAACGTCAGAGGTATTTCAATGCGTAGTTGTTTCCTCGGGTGGAATTGCTGGTCATCTACAGGAAGGTTCCTCTTGTTACTCACTTCGACGGAGATGTACTCATTTTGTTTGCTGCAATATAAATCGGGGATGCTCATACTTTGTAATTGCCAACTTGCTTCCACGTGATCGTGTTGTCAGGAGCCTTGACAACTGAACCTCTGAGGACTAATATGACTACAGAAGAAGCCTCTCGAATTTCTCGCATCAAAGGCAATGTGTCGGACGACATCAAACACACTCTCGGAAATATTGCGATTTACTTTGGTACTCATCTCTCTGAACCGCCGTTGTTTGGCGCCACAATCATAGATCGTCTCGTATGCACGGAAATCTTCCTTGATAAAAACGTAGATGAACCAGAGAAGTTGGAAGCTAAGGTTGTTGTTGAACTTGAAGTTAAGGAGGGTAGGTGATGAAAGCATGTAGCCCATTTGGATTACCAGGCTTAGGGTGGACGGTATCTCAATGTGAATGTTAGATATGTTAAATGGAGGCGCAAATGTTCATGGAGGGTGTTCGGCATTTCTCATCGATGTGTACGCCAATTTGCTTATCATACTGGTATGGTGCTTTGACATAAGACTCTATTCAAGATGCTCTTCGATGTCACTGATAGCACTGAGGATGGCTACTACTGGGGATAATATCCCGAGCGTATCATCAAATATGAACATCCTTTTTCATTCGCCTGCTGGTTTGTGAGTCACACAGCTGGAAAGATTGACAGCTACGAGGGTCTTATATTTCCACATAGAGGAGATAAACTGCGAATTGTCAGCACCACCTTGACACTTGGTGCAAGAGTACTTTCTGCACGGACGGAAGTGAGAAAGAGATCATTAAAGTGGATTCCGGACTCTGATACTCTTCCACCCTTGCAGATCTGGAGCTCGATGCACCACCGGCTGGTTGCCTCTGGTACGCATACGAAGATGCAGCCATCACTTCCAAAACCCTCTCTATGACTGACACATGGGTTTTGATTCCTGCGATAGAGAATATTTGAACTGCTAGATATATCCTGAAGTGAATGATATTTATTCGCAACGATGAAATCTCGTGTCCGTGTGGATTAAGTGAAATTGAGACTAGATCTCATAATATGGACACTTGTCAACCTATCACACACAAAACCGAAGATCAGTTAATCATCAAGAACTTTGTTTCTAACAGACAATCCAGGCGCTTTTGCGTAGACTAGCAGCATTTCTTAGGGCGGACGCCTTAGAAGCAACACTTGACTTCTCTTTGTTTCCTTTTCTATTTCTCTTCTTTTCCTGTAGGGTGTGTAGTAGTAGAGTACAAAGTACTCTACTGCGGACTGCGTGAAAAAATACCGCCACGTGATCTCCCCAGAGTATTTTTGCTCTTGTTCTTACAAGTCCTCAGGCCACAATGGTCTCCAGCCCATACTATCATTGCCTTACATTCTCTCTCCTCCTGATACCCCCATTGATATTTGCAACGTACTTGCTTGTTGCCTTCCCAAATCCTCCAGAAGCACTAAATATTTTCCCCTCCTTTGCGAGCCTTCCACCAAATTCGAAAGCCCGGGAAATTTACCCGGAAGACTTTTATGAAAGTGGTTCATATACAGACTCCCCTTATGGAAGGACAAGATACTGGCTGCTTGGGCCGGAAAATGGGAAGAAGGTATGTCTCCAAGTGTTGATATCGTACGGCTACCTTTAACGCGCTCTACAGATCGTCCTCATCCATGGTCTGTCGATACCAGCAATTGTATGGAAGGATGTCGCACCGCGTCTGGCTGCGAGTGGCTATCGCGTTTTGCTTTATGGTCTGTCTCAGCTATAGTAAGAACAGGTCTCAAGCTCAAACCCAGTGTTCAGATATCTATGGCAGAGGTTACTCGGACGCCCCTCAGACGACCTATAATCCGGGGCTTTTTTCAACGCAACTTGCACTACTCATGCAGCACATAAACTGGGACAAGGCAGTCATTGTAGGCGTGTCAATGGTGTGCTCAAATATCTTCAGTCACTTTCAAAGTCTGATACATGCGTTTCGTGTGTTATCCACAGGGTGGCGGTGTAGCAGCTGCGTTTACTGCGCATTTCCCGCATCTTGTTGATAATAAAATTGTCTTGATTGCCTCGGCTGGTTTAATTGAGGTACAGATAATGTTTTCTTGCAAAGCATCGAGCGCGCATTATTGATCTTTTCAGAATAGTGATATTTCTCGTACGGTGAAATTTATGTCATTCCCTCTGGTTCAAACGTTGACATCGAGCATGCCCTTCCGAGTACGCATCTCAACTTACTTAATGTCGTTGCTCACCTGATGCACTGTTTAGAGCTACGTCCAGCATTTGACCAACTCGAGTGTCAAGCCTGGTGATGAAGTTAATCCTATCACTGAGGTAATTGCTGACTTGATTTGTTCTGGTATATGTTTTTGACGAGATGTGTTAGATTGTTCGACTTCAATCAGCTCATCTACCGGGTTATAATGCGGCGATATCATCTTCGTTGAGGGACGGGCCGATAAGGGGGCCGGCACTCATGTTCTCCTCGAGCGGTTTTGACGGAAAGAAGGTCTTGTTGATTCATGTACGTGAATTATCTTTGTATTGTGGTTCTTTGCTGAAACTCTCAATAGGGGACAAAAGATACTACAGTGCACCCCAAATATTCTCCTCGTATCATCAACCTCTTACCAGAGAAGACCAAACAGTCAGCACGCTTAGTCAGTGTGGAGGGTGCGGGCCACGATGCTATCAATACACATCCTGATATTGTGGTTCATGAACTGGTCCAATTTTTCCAAGAGGCCTAGATATCATGGCATGATTTTCATGATGGTATTGCGCTGTTCATATTGTGGTCCAAGCTTTTGTTCCTTCCCCTGTAATTATGTGACTACTACCGTTGTGTACTGCCTCACAACATTTGGCTATCCTGTGTACTCCTTCCTAATTTGACTTGAAGTTAGTTTACTTGTATGATCTTTCTGTTAACATGTAGGCAATTATATCTACGTTTGTATCATCTCTCATTTTGCATCGCCGTATTTCTAGGAAATCAATATGAATATTTTGTACGTACCTGACACCCGTATCAAAAGCACGTGATCTGTCGCGGGTTTCTTTATGGAAGGCGCACTAGATTACGGATGAATGATGGGTAACGATTCACCACCACAGCTCCAATTACTTCCTGCCTCTGATATGGTTTCTGAGCTGGACTCTCACCAAAATGAACCTGTGGTACACTCAGACCCACCAGAACCGCTGTCAGAGGAGGATATTGCCTGCATGAGAAGTCGAATGGTGGATATGGGATTCGGTATGGATTTCAAACCGCAGAATACTCTTTCTGTGGAGAATTTGCTACAGCGGGAGAAAGAACTGGGTGGAATGGTGCGTATCCGAACTGGGTATCAATTTCTTTTTTTGATTCTGATAAATGGGCAACAATCAGGTTACCAGACTTCTTCAGTCCTTCATTGACCCCGTACAGTTGCACCGGCAAGCAGAGTTTATTAACTGGCTTGTCGTGCAACGTGATAATATGACCCAATCGTTTGAAGAGGAAAGACAGCGATGGGAAGCAGAAAGAGAAAGCTGGAATCGAATGGCTGAAGCTCTCCTCTCTCAACGTGTAAGAGCTGCAAATTCGTCTCAGAGAGACGAAGACTTGGAACGCCAATGTGCTTCATATGAATCCGAGAATAAACATCTCCGAGAAAAGGTGAGAATGACTGGGATGTCCATATTGCGCAGAGGAATATTTACGACTTGGTGCAGCTTCAGGATTCACATTTACGTTTCACCGCACTCGAATCAGAGCTGAAAAAGCTCAAGCCTCTCATGCTGATGCAGCCATCATTTCCTTATATCAACTCATCTTCCCAGGGACAATTCACCTCGCAAGCCAGTCATTCTGTCGATCCAGGATCGTCAAAATCAAAGTTGGGGCGGAAGACTGGTGACTCCACTCCTGCCGAGGAGGTGGAACAAAATGAGCTTAGTGCTACTCCAACGAAGAATATTAGCAGATCCCAATCGAATGCAGACCTATCGCGAAGCCAAGTTCGCTCTGATCACTATGGACGACGCTCTCGAACGTCGGTTCTCAGTCCTCTGCATCCTCGAATGTCCCCCTATTCTACGCCAGGGAGATCCATATTTTCTTCCGCGCAAACCTCTTTGAATCACACCCAAGTTTCAAAAAAATCAAAGTCGAAGCACAAAAGGTTTCTCAGTAGTAATATGCTGCCCCTCATGGCAGATGCGCGGACTGAACATCTGTTGCTGGCTGCCCGTAAAATTGGTCGAGAGCGTGCTCATACGATATCAGGGTTCATGCGTCGTATTGAAAAAGAGAGAGAGGAATTTATGAGAGAGAATCTAGAGCGTGGACGTATGGACAAGGCATTTGCAGCAAGGGAAAACACCTACTACTCTAATGACTTCGTAGACTTCTCAAGCAGTCCCGGCTCATCCACCGCCCCTTCGATGCCTCGGACCCCCAAACGAGGTACCACAGGAGGCCAACATACAACACATTTCTTGACCCCAATCTTGATCACGCCACGGTCCGACTTGCGCCAGCCGACTGACCAAAGTCCGAATTTCTCCGCGTCTGTTCGTTCGCCTGCTGCTACCACCCCCCAAACATCTATGACACCCACACCGCGAGCCGCTAATCACACAACGTCAGCCATACATTCATCAACACGAGTGATTCAGACACCAGGCGCTAATCATCCCACTCCCCTTGCATCTCTTCTCAGTGCTGCCAAGAGTTTAATGGACCATGAATCAAGCGGACCAGTGTCAACCAACCGCAGACGCTCTGTTATCCCTGAACCACCAGAAAGTCCTCTCTCAAAACGTCGAAAGGCTGGGCAAGGTAACGGACGGGGATCTGTCGATATGCTTTCAGCGACGTTGACTCCAGGATTGGACCGAGTACGAAGCGCTTTGGACGTTTTAGCCGACCAAGCAGCAGCAGCTTTTAATTCAGACCGTCAATCACCAGACAGGTCACTGGCTCAAATTCCGACAACGAATCAAACTCAAGAAAGGAAGAAAGGACCGCGGACATGCCCTAGCGCTCTATCTGAAGAGGAGCGGGAGATTGAGTCCGGTCAGAAGGGAAAGGTGGCTGCCACGGGAAGCCCTCTCTTTACTCGAATGAAAGGTATCTCAATGGATCGCCTATCCAAAGAATCTGTGCAGGTTCCACGTCATCGGAGAGATGACAAGACAGTCGAGCGGAATGCCCCCGTCCCACGATTGATTTTCTCACCAACAGCTGTATCATCTGCTCCCTTCTTTTCATCGTTGTCACCAGCCTCTCCAACGCCACATACCGCTGCTTCTTTTGGAGAAAATAAAGTTTCTGACGATTTGATGCCCTCAGCGATCGCGGAGAACACGGTCGCAGATAGTCATTGCACTAACGGCACAGTTTTCCGACATTCTGCATCTCCGTCACCTTGCATAGATAACTATGACCGCAATCAACGTGGTTTGCTTTGTACCGACAATGAAGAGCGCACACGTGTGCTAAGATGTGATGCGGTCATGTCTGGCCCCATTTCACGGAGCACAGTCCAAATGGAAGGCAAAGAGTCTGCGTTGAATGGACCAACGATGACGTCTGTGGCTCAGACCAGTAATAGCGGAGGACGTTATCCGCATGGAGAAAATAAGTCGGGACGTCCATCTGAAAGTAAAGAAGGCACGGAGAATTTGGACGAAGGAGTTGAAGTTGGATCTCGCCCTGGCCACAGCTTTGTTCTCAGTGAAGATGGTCATGATACTGATGCTGATGCTGAGGGAGAGATGGACATTGATGCCGAAGAGACAGTTTTCATGGGACCGCAGTCATTAGCATGAGCCTCTCCATCTTGAGCTCAGCCCTGGGAAATGAATGCTCATACGATCACTGTTAGAAGTTGGGTAAAGAGCAAGGTCCTAGGATGGGAGCTTGATATCAGCTTGACTTGTGGACATTCCTAGCGACCAGTAACGTCCGTTTTTCCTCTTTCGGTGTTGGGATATTCATGATGTTGATGACGGTTGCAACAGCATTTGTAGCAAACCCCTATTGATCACCGTTTGTTGTTGTTCAACCATTACCAGCCGGAGTCTAGTCCGCCTAGTTTCAAAAACGTCACGACCCACTAGTGTCTCCGTCTTTTATTTGATGCTTTTTATAGCACGACCTCTGCTTCAAATGTTAATATCTACTCTCAAGGATTTTTTCTCCTCTAAATTGTATTTTTGTCGTATTTGATATTTTTATAACATACTGATTCTCGGTGTTCATGGGATTGATATTTTAACATGTCGGTCAGGTGGTAATTCTGCTTTGATTGTGCGGTGTTAGCGTGGTAACGAATTGAAGTCAAATGGTCAGGCCTCATGGCAGAGATCAGGGCAGTTCACGTGCATGTATATGACGTTTCTCCCTCCGAACCCATAGTTGCCGGTGACGTCGCTTCTACTCCCGAATGAGATTGTATTGCATTTGCGCGGAACCGGAACTTGAGAAATGATTATTCTCATCCGAGGAGTTGTGCAGCGAGGTGAGTGCATGGATGAATGGCATATAAAAATTGAGACTATGAATACAAATTTTTTCCATTTCAGTGGAACGTTGCCGAGCCTTGCATACCTTTTGTCTAAGAGGCACCGACCCCCTTCACCCCTCTCAACCATCTGATCAGCTATGACCTTTGTAATTGTCAACTCGTCATCAGACACCAATTCAGGTGCAACACTAGATTTCGTTGAGACCGCCAATTATTACCCTTATGACACGAGGTAGGGGTATATCAGTCCCAATTTAATCAGTCTCTCTCTTTCCTTCCGACCATCTTCCATCTATCCCTCTCCGATCGTGTGGTGTGCCAATACTTGCTTGTCTGATGTCATCGATTAATAGAGCTGAAGTACCCGAGTCATGGCGTTCCTATCTACATCCCAATCTCGATGTGTACTACTTCAACCTAGGGCTACGACTGCTCACGACGGACGACATACGGAGACCAGAGTTGCGCGCTCTACTCCTCGAAATTAGAAATGACTGTTTTGAAGAACTTGCGGATGATTCGAGTCTTCAGAAATTGCCCATTGATTGGGTTATGACCATTACGGACTGCGATTTAACGGAGAGGACGGCGCTCGTCGGTATTCACTCGCGTAGTCTGGCCAAGTCATACAGGTGGAGTGAACCAGGTAAAGCTTAATCCCAGCTCTGTGAGAGTGAGATTTCCTCGGGCTGATTTTTTTTTCCTTCTTCCCCCCCTTTACTACTCCCAAAAATGGTTGTCGGGAGAATATAGGCCTGATTGAGTGTTCGAAGGAAGTATTTTGGGCTCACATCGCTGAGTATCCAGCACATGAGAGATCGATTCCGTTACCACTTGAGAATGAGTTTGTACGTGCGTTGACCAATGGTGAGCAAAGTTTTTGAACCTAAAAACCTCGATGCGATCCACGTGCGAGATGATCATCATGAGCTGATACACGTTTTTATATTTTTTTTTCAATTTTAAAAAAAAAGCCGAACGAAAGACAAGAGAAGGTCGATCTTTTCCTCTTGATGGTTCACAAATAGAAACTGTACAACGTCAGTATAATTATCTGAAAGGTAAGTCGAGTTGTCTGCAGAGTATTCCACACTCGAAAAAAAACGTAAAACTGATTTTTGATTTTCTTTTCTACTTTTAGCGAAACAATCAAATGGGAACTACAAAGCAATTGCATGTATCTGTTGGCTTATGGGCGCCGTCATGCCCCTCGATGAACTTAAAAGCGGTGGTGATTGCGTTCGCATCTCTGACAACGTCGTCCGTGCGTTAACCAGGGTGCATATTTGAGGAAAAGATCAGCATTTGTCCTGTCTCGATCGTCGGAATGGAAATGGATTGAAGGCGTCTTTTTATATATTGTTGGCTTGATATCCTCTCAACAATAACCATCCTGTAATAGTACAATATATACCATGCTATGGGCTTGTCCATAGTTCAATACTTTGCTATCAATTTTATTCCCCATAACAGATGGAGATGATTGTATTGTGTTGGTAGATTCAGGGGTTAGAGTGGCTTTGGTTCTGGATGTTGGTCTATAGTTCATTCAAAGCGTCATGGAAGGATGTCTTCTGCTACATGTTACGATAATTTGGCATCGGTCGAGGCCAAAAAATGTCATATTATTACACAAATCCCCTCTACTGCCCTCAAATGTACCAGTCGTTTCAATCTAACCATTTCCAAAAACCCCGTTAATGAACACTCAGTTCTTGTCTTTATGAATCAGCCAAGATGGTATTCTCATCATGAGGTATCAATTTTACGTGCCACCTGCCTTCCACCATCGGACTAGTCCGTCCTCTCCGCCAGTCAAGAATGCACCAGGAGACCCCAGGGCGGAAGGTTGAGGTCGCCATGAAACTGACCAGACTTCGCCTGTATCTTGTATTGTCGATACTGCCGCTCGCGCACCGATATCCCAAACCTTGATTGTTTTATCCGCAGATCTGCGAAATGATGATGTTAACAAGAACTTTGAACTAGTCCTAGAGCAGAATAGGCTTACCCAGAAAGTGCAAGTTTCCCGTCAGGAGAAACGTCGACGCTCAGTGCCCATGACGTATGGCCAATAAACGAAGTGACAGTTCCTCCCAGGAGCCAGTCGAACATCATGTAAAACAAGTCTTCTATCTTCGGAAGCACTCATAAGAAGCTGGATAGGGATTCAGATGCCTGTCGTACTTTAGACAAGATCGTCGAATATTACACTCACGCTAGAATCAGCGGACCATGAGATTGATCGCACGGGCATAGCATGTGAGGTAAATGTCGTCCATAATGTATTACTCTCAAGGTCGAAAACAAAAATCTGGCCTGTCTCAAGTCCCAACGCGACTCTTCGACCGTCTGGAGACTGAATGGGGATGTGAAGAAAACGACTTAGAATCTCGTGAGTGCATGAGATGGAATAGCGTACATGGCGACAGCTCATTCCGAATTTTACGCGACCAGATGGAATAGAAGATAATTTTCTCCCAAAATCAGCTGGGTCCGCCGAATGTATCGTTATATTACCTGAGGCACTAGATGAGGCATAGGTACCGCCATTGGGATTGAGCGAAACGGACCAAGCTGGAATGTACCTCGTGCATTAATATGAATGGCCCAAACATGTGGATGCCTGAAGATGCAACTTACAGGGTTCAATATCCTCTTTTGTTTCCAAGTAACTCTCGTAAGAAGCAATTATCTCTGACGACTCAAGGTCTAAGAGCCGAGTATGTCCTTCTAGACTGTTGTAAAGAGCGCGTTTGCCGTCAGGAGACACAGATAGAGAAACAAGAGCAAGGGTGTGAGGTTCAAGGGCAACTTTTGGTGAATGATGATGACCAGTAGCGCAGGACCATTGGTATATAGAGCCATCTGCAGAAATGGAGACCGCAGTATCTGTAGACGTCCAGGCGGCGCCCCAGATGGCACCGTCGTGGTCTGGAAGAAGTGGATGAGATCTTTGGCCAAGAAACTGGTCAACGAGATATACGTTCTGATGACTCGTGTGAATTCAGATACACCAAGTTCTGTATTGTTTCTGTCAGCTGTGAGAGCAATATATGGTACTGTTAACTGACCATGATTGCGGAAACAAAATCAGCACGCGTTGGACCCAATGTGAGGTTCCCGAGATCATGCCGAATCGGAGATTGAACTTGATGATATAGTGATCGCGTCCTCCGAACTTTATTTTCCTTACATCAACGAAAGCGGACGAAGACATTGTACCCACTGAATCCTTTAAAAGTGTGTTGACCGATTATTAGAGGACCCAACAATTAAGTTGTTTTATCAGGATGTCTGACGCTGGAGATGACATTCCTGTCGAAGCCGCCCCGGAGGTTGAAGTATCCACTGACGCTCCCAAGGGGAAACTCACCGTCGAGGAGGCACTACAAGTATGTTTGACCTAACTGAAGCGTCAATCGTGTTTACTCACATCCTATTCAGCAAGTTTTGAAAAATGCGCTTGTCCATGATGGTCTCGCTCGTGGTCTTCGTGAGTGCGCCAAGGCCCTCGACCAGCGACAGGCTCACCTCTGCGTTCTCGTCGAGACTTGCACTGAGGCTGAATACATCAAGCTCATCGAGGCCCTTTGCTCCGAGCACGGCACCAACCTGATCAAGGTCGGAGACGCCAAGGTTCTTGGAACTTGGGCTGGTCTCTGCAAGATCGATCGTGAGGGTAACCCCCGTAAGGTTGTTGGCTGTAGTTGCGTCGTCGTCAAAAATTTCGGTACTGATTCCGAGGCTCTTCACGTCCTCCTTGACTATTTCAAGAGCCGCTAAGGCAAGTATTCCGTTCTGTTATTCTGGGCTTGAGTCGTCGAAGCGATGACAAAACAGACTCCCTCTACTGAGTTCTGAGGATAAAAGTCCAACCGGAATCATTATATTTCTGATTCTCTTCATCATCCACTCCTTTACCATATGCTGATTCTTCTTTAACCAGCTTTCATCATACCATGTGCTCTTTCTGTACTGCTTGTAGCATAATACAGGGTGCTTTCTGAATACCAATTGAAATACAGTGAATGAGTAAAATTGACAAAAATCACTAATCGTAATATCTTTTTGGTGAGTGTGTGCGCGATCGTGAACGCCTGTCGCGACCGCCTCGGCCCCGTCCACCACGCTGTGAAGGTGGAGGCAGCGAACTATCACGACGTCGAGGCGGAGGCACACGTGTATCTCGATCGAGGTCTTTTTCCTTGTACAGAATCATTACGTGGGCCTCGTCGGGAACCAGGAGGAGGTCGTTTAGAGTCTCCACCTCTCCAGTGCCCTTCGCTTCCCCGGGGCGCTGTACTAGATCCAGGACCTCCCCAGGTTCCATCGGTTCCTCTACCAACTGGAGCCGACTTCCAGCCGCCGCCTGAGCCCTTGATGGAAAGTTCGTTCGGCATAGTTACATTCTTCGGCAATAGAACAGCAACGAGGAGATAATCACCAGGAATAAACTTCAAATCCTCCAACGTACGATCCTTTTCACGTTCATTGGGCTCTCTATCCTCGCCTTCGGCGTCTTCAAGAAGACGAGGAGCAGTGACGTTGAGGGCGCCAGGCTCACCGAGAATGTCACGAGAATAAACCATGCCGAGGTCCTTTTGCGTGAAACGGCCTTTTAAAGCTGGGTCGGCGTACACAGCGCGGAAGGAGAAACGCGCAAGGGGATGTTTATATTCTGGGACATGTGGTGCGTTGTTGCGGAGTATCGTGAGGAGTTCTCGAAGAGTAGTGTCTTTCCTGATTTATGGTCAGTGAATCCTAAGAGAACCTAGTAACAATCCTAACCAGGTATGCAGTTGGTGTTCATCTGTAGTCGGAGGGGAACCGTCTTCAAAAAGCGAAAGCCGATGGAATGAGCCGATTCTGACGAAAGTTCGTATCAGAAATGGTACCGTCTATTCGAGTCAGCAAAATTCGATGATACAACGAACTGGACTAACTGTTTCTCGTGACAAAGAGGCATTTCTAGAAATTGGTGTTGCATCCTCCATGGTTCCTGTTCTGAAATACCTCACTGCAGAAGTAACCATCACACATTACATAAGTTTAGCCTGCCTTAATCTCAAGTACAGTATGGTACAGTGTATTTCATGCACTCTGAACCTCCACAAACTCATTCTGAACGCTATGCTTCTCAATTCCGCTCTTACATTCTTCCGCCTCTTTTCTCCTCCTCCTGTCCAGCTCCTCCTCAACACGCCTCTTCTGCTTCTCGAGCTCATCTTCCTCGTAGACTAGAATAATCACAACCAAATCAGTTGATTAATCAAGCTGTGAACCAGCCACTCACGGAAAGCAAGCTCCTCAAGCGTCTTTCCAGATGTCTCAGGGAACAAAAAGTAGACAAAGATGACTTCGAATGCAAGGAAGATGCAGTAACTAATGTCACATAATCAGTTTAGAAGCGCCTCGTTTCAATGTTCAAGACTGACCTAATATAGTACTTCCACCCTGCATTGGCGATACCGATGGGGTTAACGAATTGGTTGAAGAAGCCTGCTGCACGACCAAACCATTGGAACACAGTGATTCCTTTGGCACGAACGTGGAATGGGAACAGTTCGACAAGGAAAGCTGTCGATGTGAGCGGATCAGAATGTCTTATTCCTTTGTAGACGATAGACTCACTATAAGTAAGAGCATTATATGCAATATTGTATGCAGGGCTATAAAGGAAGATGAAGCTTTTCACTGTGGGTCAGTAAACATTTGAGTGAACAAAGAATCCTTGTTTACGCAATAACAGCACGGGAAGAAGCTTGGTTCTCTGTGAGCGCATACCGTGCGCTGCATATGGTCCACCCAGTAAAGATAGCAAGGAGGGAACAGGTACAAAGCTATACAATAGTTGGAATGACTCTAGCGAAAAGTTCAGGACTGGGACTTTACTCACAAGGTAGATGGTTCTACGCTTAAATCTAGGTACAGTCAAAGCAAGTGCCGTAGCGTTGACAAACCCCCAGCAAGTGTTGGCCAAGTTGATCAGGTTCTTTGTTCGATTGTCGTGAATTCCAACATTATCGAGGATACGAGCTAAGAAATATCTGGAAACCTTTCGTCAACATTGCCCCAGTCAAAAGATCAATACGTACGACACCAATCCATTGCCACTCCACTGGGTGACAAGACCCAAGAACGAGGCGACCAGCAAACGCTTTCTCATCCCTGACTGAGAAAACATATCCATCCATCCGACCTTCGATGTCTCCTTCTCCAACTCTAGCGTTTGCTTGATTTGAACATACTCAGCTTTCACAAACTCAGAGTCCATGTCACCCTCTGCATGATATTTCCCCAAAATGGCCAGTGCTTCGTTGTCACGACCCTTGGAGATGAGCCAACGCGGAGATTCGGGAAGAAAATAAATGAAAATAATTTGAGAGAGAGAGGGGAAGATTTGGAGGAGAGATGGGATACGCCAACCCCAGTTGCTCTTCATGCTGAAAGTACCCAGGGTAATACCAGCAGCGACAATTGAACCGATAAAGTAGCACGAGTTGAAAAGCGAACCCAAAATCGCTCGTTCTTTGGGATAAGAGAGTTCTTGCCATGATATCGTCAAACACCACAACGAATTCAGTCAACTGGTCCAAAGCTTACCTCCAATGAGGGAAGTAGCCCCAACAATGGCGAGCGGGATACCCAAACCAAGGATGAATCGAGAGATGACAAACATGACGACTGACATGTGAGTGAACCGCTGAGCGCTTCAAGTATGGCAAGTCTGAGTTGTACTTACAGTTCTTCGAGCAGGCCTGTATGATGGCACCAATCATCATAATGATACTGCCAAAAAAGATGGCTCCTCTTCGACCGAGTCCATCGCTTAAAATAGGAACAAAGGGCAGAGACAAGATCGCTCCAAGGGAGTACATTGCAGACATAAGACCTAGGAGGGTTGAACGAGGGGAATGGAAGACTATATAACGGGTCAAAACGAAGTATCAAGCGACTAAATTATTGCTCACAGGTGTCCCAAGAGTCGACGGCTTGAAGACCGTTCATCATCGAGGCGTCAAACCTGTAATCATGACGATCAACGTTCATATGACCAGACATTCAAACCTACTTACCCGCTCGTCATCTCTACCCCTAAGCACGTCGGAAAGAAGATCAAGTACATCATACGCAAATTTGGTTTTTTGTACCAAAGTGTTTTATCTTGGAGGGCCATCTCTGAAACTAAGACATCGGCCGATGGCTTGCCAAAGCGCGATTTGTCGTTTTCATTAGAAGTCATTTATTGTCGTTATTGATTGTTCGTGAGTGAATGATCTTCCAGCAGAAGGATTGAGAGTCTTCAAGAAGAATACAGGAAAGAAAAAGCGAGTCTCCGCTTCAAAATGATAGCCTTTATAAATGTCCCAAGAGCTATGGAATGCTACGTGGGGTTAATGTCCATTTGGTTCTACGGCCGGTGTAATGGATGTTCTTCCGTGAATTCCCCGGGAAATCGAATCAATCGAAACATGGTCGAAATCTGACACAAGAACATAGAACGACTCTGTTGGCAAAATGTGTTATTAATAAACCTGTGTTTGCCACTCCAGGAGGGGGTCACTGCTCCTGTAGCGTGCCGCGTCTTTATTCGTGGGTTAACCAAGAACGACAGGGTTTTTTTGACCGAATCACGCAATGAGGCAAACGGCAAATCATCGGGGGCCGATGCAGACGCCAAGAGCATATCTCGACTACTACATCTATGTACCTTTCACTGAATCCGGACGCGATGCGCTTCTCATTTGAGGAGATCGATATGACACCAACCGTTGGAAGCCCGTTCGATTATGTTTATCCGTTCAGACTTGACTCCCCTTCTGTTCAACAGCAAAATCGAAGAAAAAAGCTAACCCCGAACTCCGGATAATATTCTATCTAGCGTTAGCTGATTGCCAAGAAGATGGCCAAATATATAGTTGCAGTGCATATGGTTTCTGTCGGACCTTTATTCGTAAAAAAAAGAGGTGACTTGAATGGGTGACTTCCCGTAAGCAGTCTGAGAAAATCTGAGGTCACAGATTTTCTCAGACTGCTCCATGCCGAGATGCCGAGCATGAATTTCAAATTTCAGGGCGTCCTAGACTTTCCTAGATGTTGCCATCTGAGAAGAATGCAAAACCCCCTCTCAGACTTCCCTAGATACCAACTTGCCTTTTTTAGTTAGAGATATCAGAGTACTATACCATATATAGGTATCCTCTCCATTACACATCAAGGTCATATACCATATACAGATATCATCTCCAATATAGAATAAAGCTGGATTAAACACACTAATTTTTTCTTATTTCTCCTCTATGAGCTACCAAAGGTCATATGGCGAAGATTCTTTCCAAGGGAATAGGAGCCAAACACAGTGGCAATCAGAGCCACTGGGTTTAGCTTCTGATCAAAGTCAGGGAGAGACTTCAAGCAAAATATTTTATCATAAAGATTATTGACAAGTAGAAAAACTGTTCTTTGGCTTGTTGAATATTAATTATGGTTTTATCATTAGTATCCTCCTGATACTGGCAGTAATAGCCTTCCTTCAATCAGCTAGATGATGTCTTCACAAAATATCTATCAAAATTATGGGCAAAATTGTTATGACTTGGCAAAACAGCTAAGTCATTATTTATTTCTTTTCTTTTCTTTTCTTTTATTTTATTTTCTTATCTGGACTTATTATACAAGGAAAAAGTGCGGGAAAGTATCACATAACAAATATCACACATCACAAGTCACATGTTAGGATATCACAGTGTTACATCACATGAAAAAAAATGGAGTCATATAATGAGTGTGGGAGAATAGTGCACAGACCATGTAATAGTTGTATAAGTAGTATACAGAATCCAATGGGAACTCTATCAAGTTCTTCTTGTCAACTCAGACTTGGAGTGTGATTAAGTCATCTCAGGCTAAGTCACTATACTAGAACTCAATTCCACATCCAGAGCACTATCCACCTTGGACCTTGCTCATCTTAACTCTTATAATCTTTTCAATCCTCAACTGGTAGTCATCATGATCACTAGTCACCTCCATATATAGCCAGGCCCTTGGCTTAAGAGGACTTGATAGTCAGTTAGGGACTATTGGTGGAAGTGCAGTACCAAGCTCAGATATTGTGTCTGAGACCTGATTGTTATCAATAGACAGTGAATGCCCTTAGTGATCACCTTAGATAGATGTTTAAGAAGAACTCGATAGAGTTCTTTATTGGATTGGTCTCCTACTTATACTACTTTTACAGTGGCTGTACTACTAATCCATGATCACATGTTCTTCCAGAATGTTCCATGGTCACTTGACCTTTGTCATATGACTTTAGTTCCCACACTATCTATATCTCAACCCCATTGTACATCTTGAGGTTTTGGATCAAGTGTTTAAATGCTTGGGAAACTATTCCCTTTTTAGAGCTCTCATAACATGGCCCCCCCTTCAAGTTTCTTCGTCCCAAGGAATTTTTCCATCGATTCCAGTTCTTGTCCCACCTCTTTT
>JAHTMQ010000218.1:0-38016 GCA_019327925.1 Leucocoprinus sp. KB1807203 | reverse complement strand
ACAATAACACAGATAGCGTTGTAACCGTTTGACTCTGGCAATTGTGTGATTAAGTCCATTGAGATTATTTCCCAAGGCCCGTTAGGCACCTTGTTAGGCATGAGTGGTCCAAAAGGTTGCTGTGGGCAATTTTTCATCTACTGACACATATCACAATCCATAACATATTTCTTGACAAATGTTGTCATCCCAGGCCACCAGTAATTTCTGGAGACCAACTCATAGGTCTTCCACCAACCTAGGTGTCCGGTGGATGGCAAATCATGGTACATCTTAACGATCTGTTGTCGCAAGGTGTCTTCCACACTGTAGGGGAATATAAACCTTCCCTCTGTACAGGAGTAGTCCATTCTCATAGTTCCAGTCTTGCAAGGATTTTCCAAATTCTCTTGGACCAGACTTGAGTAATGTCTTATAGTCTTTGGTGACTTTGTCAATAAGAGTGCTGCTTTGACCTCCTTTAGGATTATCTCATCATTTATTGGTGTCTCATGAGTAGCCTCTAGTGCATTGATAGCAAAGAACTCAGGTTTTAGCAACACCTGGTTTGTATTGTTGAGGTCTGTCCCCATCTCATAGTCTGCTTGTCTGGACAAGGGGTCTTCTGCCTGCATTGTCTTTCCCGGTTTATGATAGAGTACAAAGTCAAAACAAGTCATAAAAAGTGCCCATCTTGCTTGCCTCCTGGTCAGCTTTTGAGCTGTCCTAAAAAATGTAAGGTTCTGATGATCGACCAGATCTCAACTTTATATGGATGTCCCTCCAAATGGTGTCTGTATTTCCTCTAGTCCCTGAATTACTGCAAGTAGTTCCTTGTCATAGATTTTGTAGTTCCTTTCATGGATATCTAATGACTTGGAGAAGAAAGCTACTGGATGCCACAGGTTAGTTTGCATGTCCTTTTGTGATAAGACAGCTCCTGTTGCAAAGTCACTGGCATCAGTGGATAACTTAAAGGGATCTTCGTCATTTGGTATTCTCAGGACTGGAGCCATAGTAAAGGCCTTTTTCAGCACCTCAAAAGCATTCTGTTGCTCTTTGCCCCAAGTCCAGGTACTATTCTTCTTGGTCAAGTCAGAGAGTGGCTTTGACATCTTGGCAAAGTTCTCAATGAACCTACAATAGAAATTTGCAAAGCCTAAGAATGCTTGTACTTGCTTGACTTTTGTCAGTACTGGCCACTCTAGAACTTCTGAAAGTTTCTCCTTATCCATCTGTACTTTATTTTCCGAAATAATTATGCCCAAATACTTGATACTACTTTGCTCAAAGAAACACTTTTCTGCTTTAGCATAGAGGTCATTAAATTGGAGCCTTTTCAGCACTTCCTTGACCAATCGCCTGTATTCCTTCAAACATGTCCCAAATATTAGAATATCATCTAAATACACTATTACTAGTCGTATGCAAATCAAGTCTCCCAATATGTTATTCATCATACTTTGGAAGGTTGCTAGTGCATTGGAAAAACCAAAATACATGACAGTTGCCTCAAAAAGACCTTGCCTTGTAATAAATGCTGTTTTCCATTCATCCCCTTCTTTGATGCGAAACATTGTTGTATCCCCACCTCAAGTCAATTTTGGTAAAGATTGAGGCTTTGCTGAGTGATTCAATCAAGTCAGCTATTCTAGGGATTGGATAGCGATTTTTGATGGTAATTCCATTGAGGGCTCTATAGTCCATGATAGATCGTAAGTTTCCATTGTGCTTCTTTACAAAGAAGAATGGAGCTGCTATTGGGACTAGTAGATGGTTGGATATATCCCTTTCTGAGTTCCTCATCAATCTACATGTCAAGAGAGTTTCTTTCCACTAGAGAGAGTGGATAGACCTTGGCTGGTTTAGGAAGTGTTGCGCCTTCCACAAAGTCAATCGCATGGTCATACAGTTTCCATATTGGCATTCTCTCTGACTTATTCTTTGAAAACACATTCCCATACTCATGTAGCCATTCTGGTACATGAGCCTTCTAGGTCTTTGTGTCTTCGCAATCTGAGTCTCCATATTGGTCTCGATTGTTGAGTATAGCTGCAATTATCATCGCCTGCTAATAACTGCCTGGGTCAGTTGTGTCTGCCCAGCTAAGAATATGGTTGTTGGGGTCCTTATCTCCTATGTCATCCAATGAGGGAGATCCACTGATATCCAGTTCAAGGTGAAAGTTCATTAGCTCCTGCTTCTACATCTCATATTTTATAGGCTTTACTAGTACATGTATCCAGACACCTGGTGAACTCCCATTGACCTTTTTGCCAATCAATATTTGGATTATGCTTATACAAGTATGAATACCCAATCATCATCTCTTTATTCCCTAAGTTGGTAACAAAGAGGTACTGGGTTATCCTATGCGATCCAATTTCTACATAAGCTCAGACATACTCATTTATATATCCTGCCTTGTTGGGAGTGCCATCTGCATTGATTACACAATACAGATTTGCCAGTTTATAAGTTACCAGGTTATTATTTTCCATGACAACTCTGTTGACAAAGTTCGTGGTAGCTCCCAAATCAACTAAAGCCTTAGTCTGTACTTTCTTTCTATATACCCAAAGTGTAACTAGAATTTTAAAGGAGGTAGTCTTGTTGCATACTATATTATTACAAGATTCCAGTACTACTTCCGACTTTTGCGAGCTAATAGAGAGTATACTTTCCTTCAACTGTAGATCACAGATATTATACTCTACAGTCCCAAGGGAAAATCCAATTTGGGTGTCCCCTTTCCCTTCCCACTTGGGGGAACAGGATCAGGGATTTCCTCAATTGATGTGCTATTAATTTTGATATCCTCAGGAGGGGAATCTGGGTCATCACTGTCTTCCTCCAACATCTTTCATCAGCCGTGCTCTAAATGACTGATTTTTATTCTTGCTTGGACCCAGTGGAGATGGTTTCTGGGAAGAGGTCTTATAAGGACGCTTGTCCTCATTACCAGGCTTGTCATAACAGTCTACTGTATTGTGTGTCTTTGACTTATTCTTAAAGCCTTTTCCAGCACATATCTGACAGTATCACAATGTTATGAGAGCCCCAAACAGGAAAAGGTTTCCCATGCATTTGAACACTTAATCCAAAACCCCAAAGTATACAATGGAGTAAGAATATAAATAGGGTAGGGACTTAGTAAGTCAAATCACGTGACAAGGTCAGATGATCATAGAACATTCTGGAAAGAACATGTGATTGTGGGACTCTAGGGTATAGCCACTGTAGTAGTAGTATAAGTAGAGCTGCAATCCAACAAAGAACTCTATTGAGTTCTTCTTGAACATCCACCTAGGGTGATTACTAAGGACATTCATTGTCCATTGATAATATAAGAACTTGATACCACATCCGAGCACTGTTCACCTCGAACTCTACTCAAAATCACTTAAAGGCACAGTTGGCTTTATACAGGCCCCACGAGTGATTTTCCCCACCACACTTACTCCATACCCTTCCTCACTAGAGAGCACAGTGCTCTCAAGCCTCTTGGATAGCGGGTCCTAGCTGTAAAGGGGACTTCACTATCAGTTAGGGACAGTGGGTAGATGGCCTGGACAAAGCTCGTGTCCCTGCCTGAGACCTAACCTCTATATCGAGTGGGCTTGTAATTAGTTCTTCGCTATCAGCTCTATGCTACCAATCCATTGTGATTGGTCTACGCAGGGGAACAACAGAAAACCTCTTAAAGGCCCATCTAGCTTAGAGATTCCCTTCTTAGGGATAGTATTGTTTTACCCTTCTTAGTCAATAGTCAGCTATAAGTACAGACAAAGAAGACCACTTGTTCTCCTATAAGGAAACATCAACATCAACATCAACATCACCATCACCATCACCAATGTCTCGCCAACAACAACAGCAACAGGGAGAACACCCTTCAGCACCCGCCCCCCCCTCAAACCAGAGAGAAGCAACTCCTTACCATGATCACAACCCTGCAGCAGCAGGTCAATACCATGCTCCTCTAACAGCAAGGGAGTAGAGTGGAGGTTGCAAGACCTCAAGTTTTCAGTGGAAGGATAGAAGAGGTGAGTGCATTCGTTAACGTGGCTCACCTATACATTAGAATGAAGATAACGGAGGAAGCAGCAGCAACCCAGGTGGTCTGGGTATTGTCATATATGCAGGGGGGAATAGCAGAGGCATGGAAGGATAACCTGTTGGACGGGTTGGCCAAGGGAGAGTCAGAGGTGGAATCAGCAGAGCAACTATTTGCAAAAATAAGAGACAACTTTGGGAAGACATTGGAGGAGGAGAGAAAGATAGAGCAACTAAGGACAATTGAGCAAGAAGGGAGAACCTATGATGAATATGTGCAGGAATTCAAAAAGATTGCCAGAGGAAGTGGCTATGAGGGAAGGTCTCTCATTGAAGAATTTAAAAGAGGACTAAACGGGGCCATTAGGAGGAAGCTAGTGGAAGCAGAGGAACTGCCAACCACCATTGGAGAGTGGCAAGAAAGGGCAGTGAGACTGGATAGAAACCAGAGACAGAGCAGGGCAGAAGAGAGAGTATTGGGGAGGAACATGGCATGCCCAGGGGGAAATGCGCAGCCTAGAGGGGGAGGATCATATGGGAGAAGAGGGGGGCAGATAATGTAGAGAACAGGAGGAGGGTACAGAGAAGGAGGAAATATGTCTAATAAAGGAGGAACTCAAACAGGTCCAAGGAGAGACCCCAACACAATGGATGTGGACAGAGGAAGGGGAGGAGACAAGACGTGCTATGTATGTGAAAAGTGGGGCCATATGGCCAAAAACTGCTGGGAAAGACATAGGGGAAGAGTAGTAGAAATACCGCAGGAGTTGGCAAAAGAAAATGGAGGACAGTGAGCTCTCAGCTGGCCTCCAATAATGTATACAGTATATTGTGCCCAGAAAAATTGGACAATAAATTGAACTCCATCAATACAACTGAGAGAGTAAGAGACATATGATGTACACTACAACTATTAAGGGAAGTCTGGTTGAAAGTAGGGTTAGAGAAGTTGAAAAGTCATGAAGGAATAGCAGTGAAGGTGTTGTTAGATAGCAGGGCAACAGATCTGTTCATGGACATGACCTTTGCAAAGGAAAAAGGATTTAAAATTGAAAAGTTGAAAAAACCCCTCTTAGTTAGGAATGTGGATGGAATGGCAAATGCGGGGGGGGGCTATAACGCACCAGGTCGAGTGCAATATGTTCTTTAAAGAACATATGGAAAGAGCCAAAATGGATATATGCAACTTAGAGAATGTCACAAACTTCATTCAGACCATAACTCCAGGAATACTTGACCGATTTCGACGATCTAAATGGCCACCAAAAGCCCTTAAGAAGACCTTTCAAACGGTATTAAAAACGTCTCAAAGAGATCAGTATTCACTGAGTTATCAGCAGATCAGTCAGTGATCACCAAGTCACCAGACACTAAATCGCTGATATCTCAGGAACCGCTTAACGTAATCGTTTGCTTCAATGACCATCATGAAGCTCTCTTCAATGCGCTTCTTTTGGTTATGAATAGATCTCGAGGCGATAAGATCCCATGGAGATACAAGGTCCTCAATGTTTGCACATGACACTGATCTTTACCCATAGATTATCATCTGTCCTTGAATAGAACAAAGGACTGCCCTAAGATGGTTAGGATATCTCTATTTCAAGAACAATAGGTAGTGATCATGTGGTAGGCTGTTCTGGTGCATAGACCACCACAATCATGTATTTAAGAACTGTATGTCTGAGGATAAACCTCAGACTTAACAACATCTTTTGCTACTGTCTAAACTTCGCTTTTTTGAGCCTTTTGATTATTAAATCATCAACTCACAAATCAGTAAGTGGCCATTTGTGATAGAGAAGACAGAGTTAATACTGGGAATGCCGTAGCTAGCAGCCCACAATCCAGAAATAGATTGGGAAAAAGAAGAAGTAAAGATGATGCATTGCCCACCTATATATGGAAGAAGAAAGCAAGAAGTAAAGGAGAAGAAAGTAAGAAAGATGGAAAAGGATGGGGACAAGGAAGTGTTAAAAAAGCTGGTGCCTAGGAGATTTTGGAAGTAGAAGAAAGTATTTGGAAAAAAGGAGTCAGAAAGGATGCCAGTACAAAAGATCTGGGACTATGCCATAGAATTAAAGGAGGGATTTATGCCAAGAAAGGGGAAAGTATACTCACTATCGAAAGAGAAAAAAGAGAAAGTACAGACATTTGTGGAAGACCAGTTGAGGAAGGGATATATCTGACCCTCTAAGTCACCCCAAACATTGCCAGTATACTTTGTGGCGAAAAAAGGTAGCATATGGAGAATGGTACAAGACTATTGACACATAAACCAGTGGATGATAAAAAATAGGTACCCTTTACCCCTCATTGCAGATATATTGGATAGAGTAGGAAAGAGAAAGGTGTTTACAAAGTTGGATTTGAGATGGGGATACAATAATGTCAGAATCAAGGAAGGAGACAAATAGAAGGGAGCATTCACAACACACATCGGAGTATATGAACCTACAGTCATGTATTTTGGGTTGACAAACTCCCCCGCCACCTTCCAAGCAATGATGAACAACCTGTTTAGGAACCTCATAAACCAAGGGGACACAGCGACCTTCATTGACAACATTTTAGTAGCCATAGATATAGAAGAGGAATATGATAAGTTGGTGGAGGAAGTACTAAGGAGATTGGAAGAGAACGATCTGTTTGTGAAACTAGAGAAATACAAATAGAAAGTAAGAGAAGTAGAGTTCCTGGGAGTAGTAATCAGTCCAAAAGGAGTGGAGATGCAAAAGGAGAAGGTGAAAGGAGTCCTGAACTGACTGGCACCTAGGAACGTCAAAGAAATACAAAAATTCCTAGACCTCGCCAATTACTACAGGAGATTCATAAAGGACTTTGCTAGGATAGCAGTACTGCTGTACGTGCTAGTCAGAAAGGAGCAAAAGTAGAAGTGGGAAAAGGAACAGGAGGAAGTGTTTGAAAAACTTAAGGCAGGGTTCACCACAGAGCCTGTTCTAGTCATCCCAGACATTGATAGGGAAATGAGAGTGGAAGCAGATGCCTTAGACTATGTGACAGGGGGAGTGTTGTCAACAAAGTGTAAAAATGGGAAGTAGAGGCTGGTGGTCTTCATTTCTAAATCGCTGAATACCACAGAGTGAAATTATAAAATTCATGATAAAGAGATGCTGGCAGTTATAAGGTGCCTAGAAGCATGAAGGCACTACTTAGAGAGAGCAAAACTTGAATTTGAAATCTGGACAGACCATAAGAATCTCCAGTATTTTATGACAAGTCAAAAATTAAACTACAGGCAAGCAAGATAGGCCCTATACCTATCGTGATTTAATTTCATGTTAAAACATGTTCCAGGAAAGAGCATGGGGAAGGCAGATGGATTAAGCAGGAGACCAGACTGGCAGGAGGGGGTGGAAAGAGATAACGAAGATTAGAAGCTGATAAAACCAAAGTGGATTAGGGAAGTAGAAACATTGATAGAGGAAGAAAACCTAAGAGAAAGAATCAGAAAGGCACAGGAAGGGGATGAAAAGATAGTAAAAGCAGTAGAAGAGTTAAAAAGGGCAGGAATAAAAGTGCTGAAAAATGAAGAGTGGGAAATTGAGAATGGGATAGTATTAAAGAAAGGAAGAATATATGTACCAGAAGGAGACCTCAGGAGAGAAATAATACAACTACACCATGACACTCCAGTAGGAGGGCATGGGAGGAGGTGGAAGATGGCAGAGTTGATTATCAGGAATTACTGGTGGCCAGGAGTAATGAAGAAGGTGGAAAGATATGTGGATGGATGTGATGCATGTCAAAGATACAAGAATCAAAGCAAAGCGCCAGCAGGAAAACTAATGCCCAATGCAATCCCAGAAAAGCCATAGAGCCACATATTGGCAGACTTTATCATCAAACTGCCACTAGCCCAGGGATACAATGCAATCTTAGTAGTATACGACTGTTTTAGCAAAATGGCATATTTTATAGCAATAATGGAAAAGACATTGGTAGAAGGACTCACAAAGCTGTTTTGGGACTATGTATGGAAATTGCATGGACTTCCAGAGAGCATTATATCAGACAGGGGAGTGTAGTTTGTGGCAGAAATAATGAAGAAGCTGAATAACTTGCTGGGAATCCAGACAAAGCTCTCAACAGCCTATTACCCTCAAATGGATGGACAGATGGAGAGGATAAACTAGAAGTTAGAGCAATATCTAAGGGTCTTCATTGATCATAGACAAGAGCAGTAGCTGGATTGGTTAGGGACAGTGGAGTTTGTATATAACAACAAAATCCATGTGGCTACAAAAACATCGCCATTCAAAGCAAACTATGGTCAAGACCCAAGAATGGGATTTGAGGGAAGAAGAAAGAGGAAGTACGAAGCAGCAGGAAAATTTGTAGAAAAAATGAAGAAAATTCAGGAGGAAGCCAAAGCAGCATTAGGAAAAGCACAGGAGGAAATGAAAAAGTTTGGAGACAGGAGATGAGGAAAGGGAGAGGAGTACAAAGTGGGGGACTTAGTGCTACTAAGTACAAAGGACCTAAAATAGCAGATGAAAGGAAGAAGGTTGGAAAAGCTGACCGAACGCTTTGTGGGCCCATACAAAGTAAAGGGAATTGTCTCAAGTAATGCAATAGAATTAGAGCTGCCTAATTCTATTAAAATACATCCTGTAGTTAACGTAAGTAGAGTACAACTCTACAAATCACAGGTAAAGGGACAGAAGAAGATACCACCAAAACTGGTCATCATCAAAGGAGAAGAGGAATTCAAGGTAGAGAAAATCTTAAACAAAAGGATGGTTAGAGGGAAGGAGAAGTTCCTGGTGAGATGGAAAGGCTACATGGCAGGAGAGGATATCTGGGAAAATAGAAAAAACTTGGAAAATGCAAAGGAGCTGGTAGAAGAGTTTGAGAGGGAGTATGGGGAAGAGGTCAAAGAACTAAGGCAACAGGAGCAAGAAGAAGAAGAAAAGGAGTTCAGTCAGGAATTACCTAGGGAATTCATAGCAAAACTACTATATGGTTAGGGGAAAAAGAAGATATAAAAGAGAGAGGGAAAAGAGATAGGACAAAAATTGGTATTGATGGAAAAATTCCTCAGGACAAGGAAACTTGAAGGGGGGGCCATGTTATGAGAGCCCCAAACAGGAAAAGGTTTCCCATGCATTTGAATACTTAATCCAAAACCCCAAAGCATACAATGGAGTAAGGATATAAATAGGGTGGGGACTTAGTAAGTCAAATCACGTGACAAGGTCAGATGATCATAGAACATTCTGGAAAGAACATGTGATTGTGGGACTCTAGGGTATAGCCACTGTAGTAGTAGTATAAGTAGAGCTGCAATCCAACAAAGAACTCTATTGAGTTCTTCTTGAACATCCACCTAGGGTGATTACTAAGGACATTCATTGTCCATTGATAACACACAAGCTCTTTCCTTTCTTTCTCTAAATCTCATCTATTTCCATTGCATCTGGGTCCTTCTTTCCTCCACTCCTCTCTTCAATTGCCTCTGGACCAAATATTGCACCCTGGGCCTTATCTGGATATAAGGCCTTATATGCTTGCATCAACAATTTGAGGTAGTCATCCTATGTTTTTGGAGACTGATTTATAATTTCATAGATGACAAGCGCATTTCACAGCTCATCAGGAATGACCTCCTTCATTTTGTCAATGTGAACTTCATCACTATAGTTGACAATTCTTGCCAATGTCCTGTATCATTCTACATACTTGACAAAGTTCTTTCTTGCTAGGTCCTTGTTGACCCAGAGCACTGTTAATTCCTTCTTTGCTCTCTTTTTGTCATCTCATTGTCTGTAAATATTTTTGAGTTCTTGGGCAAAGTTACTCCAAGAACCAACACTTAATCCTGCCTGAACCTTGTCATAATATGATTTCATATATGTGCTGGCAGGAGCATGTAAACGGGTGAGGGCACATATAATTTTCTGATCATCTGATATAATACCAGATACCAAACAATAGAGAGCAATCTGGCTCAACCAATCATGCAGATGCATCTTATTTTCAGAGTCTGCAAATGTTGGTAGCTCTGGCATCTTGGTTTTAGAGGCGATGTTTCCTCCAGGGAGCCTTGTCAGCTCTTCCCAAAGATGGGTAACTTCTGCCTCCAAAGTTGCAATCCTGTTATATGCAGTGGTCAAGGCACTATTATAATAGTTGATTGCTCTATTGAGCACCTGGTCAATGTAGTTCTTGAGAAGGAGAGAAGTTCTTTGATGTGCATTTTGCAGCATTTATATCTCAGTTTCATCCCAGGGCATATGCTTAACGCTTATGCTATCTTTGACAAGTGCATCCCAATTCTTAGCACTGAAATCAGAAAAGGAAACAGTAGTGGTAAAGTTGTTGAAAGTCAACATATCTATTTAAGTAATTAATTATGGTTCTTGAGTATGTTTTTAAGGGGGTAAAAGGAAAAAACGCCCAAATTTAGCCTCTTAATGCCATAGTTATACAGCAGTACCATTTTAGATTTATATCTAGGAAATGTAAATGTTCAACTCTAGGAGAGTTTGACAAATTGCTAGTACTCTAGTCATTGGTTCTGATAGATCTACACTCCTTAGGCACTTACAAGTACCTTTCAGTAGTCTCCATTCTTTGGCAGTTATCATATGATCCTCCTTCTCTACTTTCAATACTTTATTCTCTAACCTTCTAAACCAGTTCTATACAGGACTATACTGTTGATTCTCCTCCTCAACTCTTTTCCTCATTTCATTAAAAAATGGTAGTATATAGTCTAGGGTTGGTTTCAAAATTTCTTTGAAGTCTCTTGTTTGAAAAAAGGGTAGTTTGATTGGAATAGGTAGAGGTGGTGAAGAAAGGCGAGATTCTATCTGTAGTTTGAGTGGTAGTAGTAATAGAGGATCGGAAATCTTGTCAAGAAGTTCCTTTGCCTTGAGTAATTGATATAACCATGCTTGTCTAGCAGCACGTTTTTTATGTTTTTCCACCAATGCCCTCGATTCTTTTTTCAACAGAATACAAGGTTTAGGGGGTAGAATAGGCATAGGTATGACTGTTCTTCTTCTTTTTCCAACATCTTTGAACTTTCTATGACTTTCTGGAGTAAGATAAAGTGTTTTTCTAACACCAGTTTCAGCATTTGTGAAGGTGACAATATTGCTGTTTTTTCTGATGGTAGGCATGGCTTGGGGACAAAAGTGAGTACAACATCCCTAGTTCAGTAGATGAAGTATGGTGGGCAGAAACTACACTACAACTATACTAAAAGTGTCCTTCCAACAATATAGGTCCTGTCTTGAGGGGAGAATTTGATGTTATGTCCAGTTTTTTACACTGGCTCATGGAGGAGGAATAGAGGTTCTCAGAGTAGTTCTAGCCACCTGCAAGGGTTTTTTGGAAATGTTTATACAAATCCAAAGTCTTTTAGGACTAGCTGTGATATACAAGCTAGCCTGCTCTCAATAGTTTAAGAGACAGACCTTTCCCTTTATGCCTGGGGTCCAGCCTACTATAGAGATAGGTCCTTGACAGAAACCCACTCTGAGCCCTCAGTGAGTCATCTGTCCTGTAACACAAACAAAGACTCTTCTATAGAGATAGGTCCTTGACAGAAACCCACTCTGAGCCCTCAGTGAGTCATATGTCCTGTAACAGAAACAGAGACACTCTCAGAAAAGTCATCTTGTCCTGTAACAGAGACAAAGAGACTCCCTTATAGCCCTCTGGACCCATATCTGAAATGAACACAACCCTATGTCCTTTACAGAGACAATGGGAATAGAAAACAGTAGACTTAACAAACTATCACAAATGGCCACTTACTGATTTGTGATTGGTTGATTTGATAATCAAAGTGTTTAAAAAAGTGAAGTTAGACAAGCAGCAAAAGATGTTGTTAAGTCTGAGGTTTATCCTCAGACATACAGTTCTTAAATATATAATTGTGGTGGTCTGTGCACCAGAACAGCCTACCACATAATCACTGCCTATTGTTCTACATATAGAAGTGCTATTGTTCTTGAAATAGAGATAACCTAACTATCTTAGGGCAGTCCTTTGTTCTATTCAAGAACAGATGATAATCTATAGATAAAGATCAGTTATTATATACAAACATTGAGGACCTTGTATCTCTATGGGATCTTATTGCCTCTAGATCTATTTATAGCTGAAAGAAGCACATTGAAGAGAGCTTCATAATGGTCATTGAAGCAAACAATTATGTTAAGCAGTTCCCAAGATATCAGTGATTTAGTGTCTGGTAACTTGGTGATTACTGACTGATCTGCTGATAACTCGGTGAATACTGATTGCTTTGAGACGTTTTTGGTACCATTTGAAAGGTCTTCTTAAGAGCTTTTGGTGGCCATTTAGATCATCAAAATTGGTCAAGTATTCCTGGAGTTATAGTCTGAATGAAGTTTGTGACACTTCTATATCTTGTATTTTATAGGCTTTACTAGCATATGTATTCGAGCACCTAGTGAACTCTCATTGACCTTTTTGCCAATTGATATTTGGATTATGCTTATACAAGTACAAATACCCAATTATTATCTTCTTATTTCCTAAGTTAGTGACAAAAAGGTACTAGGTCATCCTATATGATCTAATTTCTATATAAGCTCAGACATACTCAGTTATCTGTCCTGCTTTGTTGGAAGTGCTATCTACATTGATTACACAATACAAATTTGCCAGTTTATAAGTTACCAGATTGTTATTTTCCATGATAACTCTATCAACAAAGTTTGTGGTGGTTTCTGAATTAACTAAAGCCTTGGTCTGTACTTTCTTTCTGTATACCCAAAGTATAACTGGAATTTTAAAGGAGATAGTCTTGTTGTGCACTATATTATTATAAAATTCCAGTACTACTTCTGACTTTTGCAAGCTAATAGAGGGTACACTTTCTTCCAACTGTAGATCACAGACATTATACTCTACAGTTCCAAGGGAAAATCCAATTTGGACATTCCCTTTCCCTTTTTACTTGAGGGAATAGGATCAGAGATATCTTCAATTGACATACTATTAATTTTGATGTTCTCAGGAGAGGAATCTGGGATATCACTATCTTTCTCTAACATCTTTATTAGCCATGCTCTAAATGACTAATTCTTATTCTTGCTTGGATCCAGTGGAGATGGTTTCTAGAAAAAAGTCTTATAAGAACACTTGTCTTCATTACCAGGCTTGTCATAACAGTTTATAGTGTTATGCATTTTTGACTTATTCTTAAAGCCTTTTCCAGTATATATTTGACAGTATTGTGAGCTCTTCCTTTCCTTCTTCTGAATCTTATCTATTTCCATTGCATCTGGGTTCTTCTTTTCTCTACTCTTCTCTCCAATTGCCTCTGGACCAAATATTGTACCCTAGACCTTGTCCAGATGTAAGGCCTTAAAAGTATGCTTATATCAACAATTTTAGATAGTCATCCCATGTTTTTGGAGATTGATTTGTAATTTCATAGATAACAAGTGCATTTTACAGCTCATCAGAAATAATCTCTTTTATTTTGTCAATGTGAACTTCATCACTATAGTTGACAATTCTTGCCAATATTCTGTACTGTTCTGCATATTTGACAAAGTTCTTCCTTACTAGGTCTTTGTTGATCCAAAGCACCATTAATTTCTTCTTTGACCTCCAAAACTTCCCTCTACAATGCTGTTACCCTCTTTCTAGTAGGGCTTAATAGCCTCAAAGAGTTCTTAGAAACTCAAAGACTATAATGTTATACAAATCTCTTCTACAAAGGCTCAAAAATGGTCTATAAGAAGACTTTACCAATACTACTCCTGAAATACCAGACTTATATCCTAGAGCAACCTTGCACTGAAAGGGGACAAAAGGTACTATTAGCCTGGCATGAGCTAAATACATAGTACTAGGTTCCAATTGCATACTAAAGAGTTTGTAGGAATGAATAAAGATATTAAAAAGTGAATATAGAAACTTTAGCATAGTAAAGTAAAGTAGAATTATTCAAAAAGAGTATAAGCTTGATCTAGATCTACCTTGCATAGTGTCTCAAAGGTGTCAACCTTTATACACTGTAACAAACTTACTATCAAAATAGTTAGTAAACTACTTCTAGACTTTACCAGACTCAACCAGGCCCTTATCCACATTTCTAACACCAAACCTTATGGGTGTGATACAATCTAAGTCAATGGCTAGCTAAGCTTTCCAAGCCTACTATCTTAGAGAAAATTGTTTGAGCAACTGCTATGTCTTGTCTCTAGAAAAAGTAAGAGTATAGAGTAAATTCACCTCAACCACCCAACCTCTTCACTTAGAACTCATACAAGTACTAGAAGACAACTTTAGAGCCCTTGAAATGGTGGTAGATATCAAGATTGCATGCCTTCACTCACTAGTGATAGGGAAAAGAAATAACAAGGGTGAATAGAACAAATTAAAAAGGCAAAGTCTCCAAGTTGTATCACAGTTGTATGCTATTGAATAGATACTAGAAAGGTAAATCAAATAATAAAGAGCTTATGAAGGTTGTTATAAAGGAAACCAATGAACCTAGAAGATGAAATATTTTTAATATCTGCTCAAGAACAAGCTCTAGTTGATTGTGGATCTCAAAGGTATATATTTGTCTTATACCATAACACTACCTTTTTTAAGCTAGTCTAGTAGCCTGGCTTGCTGTCAATACAACAGTACTGCCTAGAACTCCTATGTCCTTGTATAGGCTCTACTTTAACTAACTACACAGTTAGAAACCTACTCTAAAAATGTATAGTGAGTAGTTAAACTCCTAGTTGAGTAAATGCCCAAGTCCTCCTCAAAGTGAGATACATCCCTTAAGAAAAGTTTTATAGAGTTTTATAAAAAAACAAACAGGAAACTCAGTCACTCAAAAATAGCAATAGAGCTCTAAAGCAATAGAGAGAGGGAGATAATGGAAGTAAGTTGTTGCTAGACCCCTTTGTGCTCCTAGAGTATATATTAGAATTACAAATCATAAAATCAACAGTTAAGAAAATAAAAGAAACATTCTAATAGCCTATTATGGTAGGGAGTGGAATAATGAAGCAGAATCCCCTTCCAATCACATGGCCAGTGCTCTCTGTCCTTTTTAACTCTCCAATCCAGTCTTCTTTTAGAGCTTTTCATTGAATCTGGTCTTTGAACATGGTTCAAGGAGTCTCAAAGGCAGCATAGGTAATCTGCTCTCAAGATCAATGTCTTCATTGATCTCTCCAATTCCAACTTTCTTAACCTCTCTCTGTTGTTCTTCCATACTTCTGACCTTCCTCCTCTGTCCTGGATAACTCTTTATAGAGGATATCAAAAATGATTGCTGAGATCTAATAGTAACACTAAAGCCTAAACCATCAAATACAATAGCTACTAGATTATGATATCATTCTACCAGAGACTAGTTTTCCCAAGGTTTAGACAGTCCTCAAAAAAGCTTCTAAAGGAGATTTCTAGGTTGTTATAAAACAACCAAGAAGAAAACTATTTCTTGCACATTCATCAACTTGATAGAAAACATCCAAGAATATGATACAGAAAAGATATAAATAGTGTGGGAAGGATTATGTAAGATATAGATAGTTCTTAGTAAGGGTTATGTGATTGTAGGAGATAGGCACACAGACCATCTAATATTTGTATAAGTATCTAGAGGAATCCAACAAGAAACTCTATTGAGTTTTTTCTGAACAACTACCTTGGTTGAGCTTTGAGTTCTCATGACTTCATACTAACATAGATTGTATCTGGTACAAAATAGCTGAACAGGTCTTATGAGGCTAGTATAGTAGTGGTCATAGCTGCTATTCTACTACTTGGGTAATATATACAAGTCCAAGACTAGAGGTTAAGTAGTATACAATTGATATTATCTTTGCTACTCAAGCTGAATTATAGTAGAGATTTGTGATAATTATTACTTAAATTGCCTAAAAAGACTGTCCTGTATAATACTGGCTCTCTGAGTATTATATTAAAATTACAAATTGATGAAACTCAATAAAAAAATAAATAGAAAAGGAAAATGCTTTTTTTTTAGTCTCTCTCACTTCTTTCCTTTATAACCATACTATATAGATATGTCCAACATTGCCTTCTATCCTGCTATGCCAGCCCATTACCACCATGTGCTTCTGCTCTACCTTTATACTACCACTTTCTATCAATATCTTCTGATCTCTCAACCAGCTACTTCCTACCTGAGTACAGTCTAGAAACTGGCTTTAATATATATGAGTATCCCAACTCACAATATCATTGTGTACTATATCTGCTTTTTGGTTGAGTCTAGCAGTGATGAGATCACAAGTTATTAATAGACTTTTGATTTGTTACTTTGGTATCATATTCGTCCAAGTCTGTTTTAGATTGAAAGTCTATAGTATTCCAAAGGTGTTCTAGAGTTTCTGAGTTATAGAGTATTAATATTGATAGTTTGTCTCTAAAATTTGATACTAGTTTATCAGTCTTGTCTTCCAAGGTATATGCTATTAAGCAAGTGACAGCTTGGTGACTATCTGGTAGGAGTCACCTTTGGTAGTCTTTTATATGTCTAAGAGCTTGTAGGAGGTTTCTAGGATAAACTCAGATACTAAATTCAGAGATATAAAGTGTATCCCATATTATATTTCCACAGAAAATTCATTGGTAGTATAACAGCACTTAATTAAATATTATATAGTAATATTGAATTCCCTTTAGCTCAACTTGGAGGCTCCTGACCCTGACTAATAGAACTATAGGATCAGAGATATCTTAGTAGTAAGAGTATATATATTATAGAAGTACACTCCAGAAGCCTTATTCTAATCTCTAAGGATTCTTCTAGAGGTAAGTTGTAATATATTTAGAAGTGTAATATTACCTAAGGATTCTCCTAGAGTCTACTCCACTCTGGTTACTCTTACATAGCCTTATCATTGCTACCAATGTTCTGGGAGACCTTTTTGTAGTGAATATCTATATGGCAGTACAAAGACAAGTAGCTATTTTTTTGAGAAGTTATGCTAAAACATTTATATTATATTAGAACTATGCTACTGTTCCTTGTTTATCATTTGAGACTGTTACTTCAACATCTATTTAAGTATCTAATTTTATTTAGACAACTTTCAATTACTAATGCACAGTAAGACACCTGAAAAGTATAAATCCTAGACTAGAAGATTTATCTGACCTAG
The DNA here is from genome assembly GCA_019327925.1 of Leucocoprinus sp. KB1807203. Lineage (NCBI taxonomy): Eukaryota > Fungi > Basidiomycota > Agaricomycetes > Agaricales > Agaricaceae > Leucocoprinus > Leucocoprinus sp. KB1807203. The sequence goes on along the minus strand of JAHTMQ010000218.1, from coordinate 20,833 downwards.
GACAAACTGAGGTAGCACTCATATTCTTTAAACCTCTAAGTCTAATTCTTTTAATAGAATATAAATCACTCTCCTGTTTTACTACCAGAAACCTCATTTGATATCCAAGATATTGAATACAATACTTCAGCTATTGAACATGATACTACAAATCTTGAACATGATAGAGGTTTAGAATCATCTACTAATGATGACAATTGTAAAAACAAGTTCAAGAATAGATCAGACACTTAGAAAAAGAAATTTGATGTTGTTAATGGTATTACAAGAGGAGATTATAAATTTGGTAGGTGTTCTCTTATGTTTGTCTTGATTATTCTTGTACAGTAGAATCTAGAAGATTTAAAGTAAAATAGACCTTTGTGTCTTCCTTGTAAAAATTCTACTAAGATTTCAAAGCACTTTCAATGTATTATAATTTGAGTAAGCTATTTTCTATGTATTTTGGAAGTATTTACATATTTTTCTTTTAGAGAGAAAATCTAGCTATAGAAACTGGCTATTAGTTTTATATTGTAGGCCAAAATACCACTGTGGTTTCTTTCTTTTTGCATTATGCTTTACCTCTGTAGTAACTTAGCCTAAGATGACTTAACTACACTTCTGGTCCAAGTTGACAAGAAGAACTTAATAGAGTTCTCATTCAATTCTGTACACTACTTATACATTTATTATATGGTTTGTATACTACTTTTCCCATACTCATTATGTGACTCCATTATGTGATATCACTTGACTTTGTGATATATTATATATGATATATCATGTGATACTTTCTCACACTCTTTCTTATGTAGTAAGTTCAAATAAAAAAAGAAAAGAAAAATAATAACTTAGCCATTTTACCAAGTTATAACAACCTTGCTTACAAGCTGAAGTAGGACAAGAACTTGATATTATCTACCATAATATATCACATACAATAAAGACCTTACTTATGACTTGTTAAAGAGAAGTTTTTGAGTTGACTATAGAAATTGAAGCCCAAAAACAAATACTTGCAAAGGTTAAAGTACAAGTTTCAGAAGCATATAAAAAGACTGATATGCAACAAAAAAAGATTGACAAGCAAAAAGCTTTGATTACTGAACTTCAAGCTTATCTTCAAGCTAATATATAAATATCAGCAATTAGATGTAGCTACCATCTTTTTTACATTTGCATCTGAGTATATTATTGAAAATAATAACAAATTCAGTAGTTATCTTTTAGTTCCTCTATAGTACATGAAGCTCTTTCTTGTTTCTTGTAAAAAATCTTTAGAATCTCTTGACAATTGCAAACCTCAGCCAACTCTAAGCCAAATGACTTGAATCCCTACTCATAGATATAGTAACTATCTTAGACTAACTGTTTGAAGTTTTCTCTTTATGTGACAAAGAATGCAGGCCATGGATCTGGATAATGGATCTGTAGAGCAATTGAATTTACTTCCACTACATATTACAACTGGTGATGATATTCTGTATTATATGAAAATCTCAGCTTATGATATAGTAACTTTATGTTTTCAGACAGATATATGGAAAATTTGCATATAATATAGCTTCCATAACTACCAGATAAAAGAAATAGATATATTCTGCCATCCCTGGAAAGCTATCTTCCCCTGCCTACAACCAATTGTAGTGACTTAACCTGAGATAACTTAATTATACTCCAAGTCTGAGTTAACAAGAAGAACTCAATGGAGTTTTCATTAGATTTTGTATACTACTTATACAACTACTACATAGTCTATATACTACTTTCCCATACTTATTATGTAATATCATTGTGATGTGACCCTGTGACATGTAACACATTCCTACACTCCTTCCTTGTATAGTAAGTCCAAAAGAAGAGAAAAGAAAAAGAAAAAAAATATAAATAATAACTTAGCTATTTTGCCAAGTCATAATACCAATACACTTTGCTGAAACTATGAGTTCCATATATTTCAAGTATATAAAGTGTGTGAGTTATAATATCTCTCAGGTTGTATATGCTATAGATGCTAGTATTCCTATATCTAAATAGCAAGTAGTGTCTATTGCAGCATATAGGGTTAGTAGTCACTAAGTCATTCCTGTGAAATTATCAACTGAGAAAGTGGACAATACTGGATGCTGAAATTTTTGTGACCTAGTTAATGGTTGCCAAAGCTATAGCTACAGTATACAAAGGTATAAAGAGTTTTGACATCCTATACACAAAATAATCTTACTGCTCTAACATTTGTGCATTTTTGAATCTTGGGCTGGGTTTTACTACTAATCTATTTTATTTGGATAGGATAATAGACTATCTGATTATGTAAGGGAGGCTATAAAAATCCTTTCTGCTATTGACATCTGGTATATAGGTATCCTTGCTTTTCTACACATACAAACAAGATACAAGCTCATTTCTCTCTGTATAGCCATTATTATCTATGTTCTCCCCTGTGGCTATCTCCTTTGTCATACCCACAATACCATTGCCTTTGCCTGGCAAAACAATGACCCCAAAATTGGAATTTAGAGACCATGGTAAAATGCTGTTTCCAATCAAGCCAGGTCCTTTGTAAGGGTGACCAGAGCAGAGTAGACTCCAGGAGAATTCTTAGCTAATATTATACTTCTATGTTATGTTACAACTTACCTCCAGGAGAATTCTTAGAGTTTAGGATAAGGCTTCTAGGGGTGTACTCTACAATATATACTATTATAGCCTGTCTGTCTCTGATCCTACAGTCCTGTCTGGCAGGGTCAAGAGTTGCCAAGTCAACCTAGTGGAATTAAATATTACATAGTAATATTTAATTAAGCACAGGGTTATTCCGGGATTTGAGTCTAGTGTTCTAAGGGTGGCATTGGTAGGGTCCTCTTATATCCTTCATCTAACATCATCCTGTTGTCAATTGACTGATATGACATTCCATGTCAGTCTTTCTCTCATAGTCAGGACTGTATACTAGAGCCAAACTTGGCCCATACCTTACTCCTTTGGCCATACACCTCTTGCAGATACCTTACTGACATTGTTTTATTGAGCTCTCTGTGTCTTAGCACTACTTTGGTTTTTGTGGAATATAATTGTTGATTCTGAAAAAGGTGCATATAACATTAGCTTATATATCATCTGACACATAGTGGATACATGAGTGCAGTCCTGGATATGCAGAACTAGCTGGCCTGGTCTTAGAGAACCAGGTCTTCATACTTATGGATGCCTGGGTGAGCAGAACCAGGTAGCCTGGTTGGACAAAATATTTTTTTGATGCCCAGGTGAGCAAAATCAACTGACCTGATTGAACAAAACCAGGACAAAAATAATATTTAATACCTGGGTGAGCAAAACCAGGTAGGCTAGTTGGACAAAACCAGGTCTGAATATTTATTTATTGCCTAGGTGAGCATTTCTCTATGTATGAATTATAGTTCATCTCTGTGCAGACCTGGTAGAATTACATAGGAAAATGTATACATGCTATCTGTCTTTAGGTATATAGATTTCTATCTGGTTTGTATACCAACCATTTTGCGTTAGAGGTTCAATTTATTAAATATGATCAACATTGAAAATAAGGCTACCATGTGGAACCGTATGATGTACCCGTTTGATGTGCCAATATGTGCACGTCTTTCCCAAATACAGTCACATGGTTATCTGCGAAAAGCAGACCGCTATATTTGGTATGAAAGCCTTACTCTGGTTGGGTTGTTTCTTGTTCCTTAAAAATAGATTTCGAGTGGAGATTGGAGCCCTAGCTTATCGTATACAATTCTCTAATGAATCATCCGGTTTAAACTCTTCCCCTCATCAACATCCGGAACCCAGAGAATAACAGCCGTCTCCTGAAATGGAAACCCTTCTCGAAACGTTCTCAGGGGGAGTCTGCGCAAGGTATATAGGGTCTAGAGAACATGGTGTCATAACATGCCATGTTTCTCTCTTATCCTACAATTGCTCTATGGATTGGTGGCCTGATAACAGGATGGTGGCTCTCTCGCCTACTCCAGGATCGTGGAAATAACCCGAATAGTTTGCCTTTACCCCCTGGTCCAACAGGCTACCCAATAATTCATAATCTTCTTGATGTCACCACAGACAAGTTATGGAAAGTGTTTGATAATTGGTCAAACACATTTGGTACATCGTACATTGAGCAGAGACCCACTCATTCCTCACATGGAATCCATAGGAGATATGGTATTTTTCAAGATACTCGGGCAGCCATTTCTTGTTCTCGGGAGCGTAGAAAGGACCTTCGATATATTCGAGAAACGCTCGTCAAATTACTCTGATCGCCCGCATTTTCCCATGCTTGATGATATGTTGGTCTTCTCTCTGTTTCTTCTCTCTGTTTATGTCGAATCACGCTCATCAGAAAGCAGGATGGATTACACATGGAACATGGCATTCCAACGGTATGGGCTCAGATGGAGGAACCACCGCCGTACCTTCCATGATTATTTCCATCCAAACATCGTCCACAAGTATCAATCAGTTCAAATAGCGACGACCCGTGTTCTTCTTCGTCGCTTGCTGGGGTCTCCAGATGATTTTATGCAACATATCCGATAGTAAGTATACATCATAAGGGAATCAAACAGATGTCTGGATTTCCTTGACCAGTGCATTCACTTCGACTATACTCAAGCTGACATATGGAATGAACATATCTGAAAATGATGATTCTGACTATGCCAAGGCTGCTGAAATTGTGATGGCCGCTTTTGCAGAGGCAGGACACCCTGGTTCATTCCTCGTTGATTTATTCCCTTCCATGAGATTCATCCCTGCATGGTTCCCGGGTGCTGGATGGAAAAGAAAGGCAAACTACTGGCGAAAGGTCGGAGAATATTTTTCGCGTACGCCTTGGGACACAGTTAAGGAACAGTTGGTATGATATATTTTATTGATACTTGAACGAGCTCTCACCCTCAGAGCAGAGAGAAGGTACGGCTGAACCTTCTATGGCATCAAATCTCATCGAGAAACTACCGGATGAAACCTCACCTGATTGCATCGAAGAGGAGATAACGGCTCGAAATACATGTGCAATTGCTTTCGCTGGTGAGTTCTTTCGCTATCATCGAAATACAAGTTATGTTGAAAAATGTCTATAAGCGGGGCGGATACAGTAAGTCATCAAGCACACTTGGAACACACCTTCTATGAGCGTTATAATATCAGACGGTTTCAACAATCCACTCATTTTTCATGGCAATGGCCCTCTACCCTGAGGTCCAGAAGAAGGCTCAACAAGAGCTTGACAAGGTTGTTGGTGATCGTCTGCCCGAGTTCAACGATCGACCAAATCTCCCATATATGAATGCCATGACGAGGGAGTCGTTAAGATGGCAACCTGTCGGTCCTCTGAGTAGGTAACAATAATTTATTGAATCATTTCAATATTGATGATCTTACCCAATCCAGGTATCACTCACAGTTCGATAGATGCAGATGAATATAATGGATACTACATTCCCAAAGGGACTATTATCTTCGGGAACACATGGTTTGTCCACTTCCTTCATTAAAATCCTTGACTCAAACTTCCTCAAGGTCAATCCTGCATGATCCAGAGGCCTATAAAGACCCTTTCAAATATAACCCTGACCGATTTATAAACGACGGGAAGATTGACCCTACAGTACGAGACCCCGGAGTTGCAGCTTTTGGGTATGGAAGGAGAATTTGCCCCGGGAGGTTCCTGGCCGAAAATTCTCTATTTATCATTCTATGTCATATTCTGATTGTCTACGATATACGACCTGCTCTGGGAGATGACGGAAAGGAAATCGAAATTAAGCCTGAGATGACGGATGGGTTGATCTCGTAAGCTTTGTCTCTACGTTTAATATATACTTGCTCATGATCGTAATAGATACCCCGTGCCCTTCGCATGCAGAATCACACCCCGCTCAGACAAAGCTGCATGCTTGATTCGTAACTCCAACTTGATGGACTAGGTTAGGCCTCTAAGTTTTGTAAATGAGCATATTATGCCTATGAGACTTGTGGGTGGAGATAAACTTTGTGAGGAGAGTATGAAGTCGAGAGTGTGGAATCAGAATTTTGCACCTCATTTATTCAGAGTGACTCAAGTCATTTGTAACATCCAGTTGATGCTCATGGAAAAGTGACATATAAAAACTATATTACCGGTCATGGACTCAAGGGATAAACTGCAACAATGGCTATCAAGATGTCAAATTTGAGGCTAAGGTAGGAGAATTTACTCGTAGCACTATATATATAATTATAGTATTAATCTCTGGCATGTCCTCACGGCTGTTTGCTCTGTATCTTTCGGCTCACAAAGATTGGCAGTTGTTGGTTTTGGTGCTTCTAGATGTGTGCAATGAACTCCACTTATGTTATGATCTCGTCAATCTAGATTATACTTCTTTCATATATTCTAAATATTCTATTCTTCTGTGTTTCATGGTACACATGTTGGGGTTCAACACCCCACATGCTATTCAACTTTACTTGTTTTGTACATCTCTCTTCTTTCTGCATTCTGACCACATGCTTTAGTATTGGATGATAAATCCTTACTCAAGTATTCTTACTAAAACATCTTTCTGTTTGATGAACAATTGATGTATTAAAGTAGTATATAAAACTAGCCACCAGTGTAAGTAGTTCTGTATACTTAATACAATTATCCCTTTCCCTCTAAAAAGCAACACCTCCTACAATAAAACAGGTCTCTCATCCTCTACAGAAAACATCTCTAGACATTGTAACCTGAGTAGGACAATAGAGGTGTTACCAATAGACAGTGAATGTTCTTAGTAATCACCCTAGGTGGATGTTCAAGAAGAACTTGATGGGGTTCTTTGTTAGATTGGACTACTACTTATACTACTTTACAGTGGCTGTGCTACTATTAGCTCATGATCACATGTCCTTCCAGAATGTTCTATGATCACCTGACCTTGTCACATGATCTGATTACCTAAGTTTCCATGCTGTTTATATCTTGACCCCATTATATGATTTGAGGTTTTAGATCAAGTGTTCAACTGCACAGGAAACTATTTCCATTTTGGGGCTCTTATAACATGGCCCTCCCTTCAAGTTTTCTTATTCCAAGGAACTCTTCCATCAGTTCCAGTTCTCATCCCACCTCTTTTCCCTTTCTCTTTTGTACCTCCTTTTCCCCAGCTATATAGCAATTTTGCTGTGAACTCTCTAGGTAATTCCTGACTAAATTCCTTCTCTTCTTCTTTCAGCTCCTGTTATCTTAGTTCTTCAACCTCTTTCCCATACTTCCTCTCAAACTCTTCTACCAACTCTTTTGCATTTTCTAAGTTTTTCCTGTTTTCCCAAGTATCTTCTTCCACTGTATATCCCTTCCACCTTACCAGAAACTTTTCCTTTCCCCTAACCATCCTTTTGTTTAAGAGTTTTTCTACCTCGAATTCCTCCTCCCCTTTAATAATAACCAGTTTTGGCAGTATCTTCTTCTATCCCTCTACCTGTGGTTTATAAAGCTATACTCTACTTATATTAACTACAGGGTATATTTTAATAGACTTAGATAGTTCTAATTCTATTGCATTACTAGAGACAACTTCCTTGACTTTGTAGGGACCCACAAAATGCTCTGTTAACTTCTCTGATCTTCTTCCTTTCATCTGCCATTTTAAGTCCTTCGTACTTAGCAGTACTAAGTTCTCTATCCTATACTCCTCTCCCTCTCTTCACTTTCTGTTTGTGAACTTCTTCATTTTCTCCTGTGCTTTTCCTAGTGCTGCTTTTACTTCCTTCTGTATTTTCTTCATTCTTTCTACAAATTTTCCCGCCACTTTGTACTTCCCTTTTCTTCTCCCCTCAAATCCCATTCTTGGATCTTGACCATAATTTGCTTTGAATGGCAATATTTTTGTTACTGTATGAATTTTGTTATTGTATGCAAGTTCCACCATTCCTAACCAATCTGGTCACTGCTCTTGTCTATAGTCAATAAAGACCCTCAGGTATTGTTCTAACTCCTGGTTTATCCTTTCTGTCTACCCATCTATTTGAGGGTGATAAACAGTCGAGAGTTTTGTCTGGATTCCCAATAAGTTATTCAGCTCCTTCATTATCCCTGCCATGAACTATACTCCTCTATCTGATATAATGCTTTCTGGAAGTCCGTGCAACTTTCATACATGATCTTGAAACAACTTTGCAAGTCCTTCTACCAATGTTTTCTCTATTGTTGCTATAAAATGTGCCATTTTACTGAAGCAGTTGCATACTACTAAGATAGCATTGTATCCTTGGGCTAATGGCAGTTTGGTGATAAAATCCGCCAAGATATGGCTCTATGGTTTTTCTGGGACTACATTGGGCATCAGCTTCTCTGCTGGTGCTTCGCTCTGATTCTTGTATCTTTGACAAGCATTGTATCCGTCTATATATCTTCCCACCTCTTTTGTTATTCCTGGCCACCAGTGATTCCTGGTGACCAACTCTATTGTTGTCCATCTCCCTCCATGTCCTCCTACTGGGGTGTTGTGGTGCAATTGTATTATTTCCCCCCTAAGCTCTCTTTCTGGTATATATATCTTTCCTTCCTTCATTACTATTCCATCTTCTATTTCCCATTCTTCATCTTTCAATGTCTTTATTCCTGCCCTCTTCAACTTCTCTACTGCTTTTACTATCCTCTTATCCCCTTCCTATGCTCTTTTGATTCTTTTCTTTAGATTTTCTTCCTCTATTATCATTTCTGCTTCTCTAATCCATTCTAGCTTTATCAATTTCTGGTTCTCGTTATTCTTTTCTACTTTCTCCTGCCAGTCTGGTCTTCTGCTTAATCTGTTTGCCTTCCCTATGCTCTTTTCCTGGAACATGTTTTAATATAAAATTAAATTGTGATAGGTATAGGGCCTATCTTGCTTGTCTACGGTTTAATTTTTGGCTCGTCATGAAAGTACTGGAGGTTCTTATAGTCTGTCCAGATTTCAAATTCAAGCTTTGCTCCCTCCAAGTAGTGTCTCTATGCTTCTAGGTACCTAATAACTACTAGCATCTCTTTATTGTGAATTTTGTAATTTTGCTCTGTGGTGTTCAACAATTTGGAGATGAAGGCCACTAGCCTCCACTTCCCATCCTCACACTTTGTTGACAACACTTCTCCTGTTGCATAGTCTGAGGCATCCACTTCCACTCTCATCTCTCTATTGATGTCTGGGATAGCCAAGACTAGTTCTGTGGTGAATACTGTCTTAAGTCTCTTAAACGCTTCCTCTTGTTCCTTCTCCCACTTCTATTTCTGTTCTTTCTGACCAGCACATATAGTGGTGCTGCTATCCTAACAAAGTCTTTTATGAACCTCCTATAGTAGTTGACGAGGCCCAGGAACTTTTGTACTTCTTTGACGTTCTTAGATGCCGGCCAGTTCAGGACTTCCTCTACCTTCTCTCTCTGCATCTCTACTCCCTTTAGCCCAATCACTACTCCCAAGAACTCTACTTCTCTTTACTTTCCACTTGCACTTTTCTGGCTTTACAAACAGATCATTCTTCTCTAGTCTTTTTAATACCTCCTCTACCAGCTCATCATGCCTCTCCTCTGTATCTATAGCTACTAAGATATCATCAATGAACATTGCTATATCTCCTTGATTTATAAGATCATGGAACAGGTCATTCATCATTGTTTGGAAGGTAGAAGGGGAGTTTGTTAACCCAAAATACATAACTGTGGGCTTATAAGCCCCAATATGTATTGTAAACACTGCCTTCCATTCATCTCCCTCTTTGATCCTGACGTTATTGTATCCCTACCTCAGGTCCAGCTTTGTGAACACCTTCCTCTTTCCTACTCTATCCAGTATATCTACAATAAGGGATAAAGGATATCCATTCTTTATCATCTACTGATTTATGTATTGATAGTCCTACACCATTCTCTGTGTGCCATCCTTTTTTGCCACGAAGTGTACTGGTGATGTTTGGGGCAACTTGGAAGGCCAGATGTATCCTTTTCTCAACTGATCTTTCACAAATGCTTGTACTTCTTCTCTTTTCTCCCTCGACAATAAAGTACACTTTTCCCTTTTTTGGCATGAAACCCTCTTTCAATTCTATGGCATGGTCCCAGGTCTTTTGCACTGGCATTCTTTCTGACTCCTTTTTTCCAAACACCTCTTTCCACTTCCAAAACCTCTTGGGTACCAATCTTTTCAACATTTCTTTGTCTTTATCTTTTTCTATCTTCTTTACTTTCTTCTTTTTCCCTTCTTGCTTTTTCCTTCCATATATAGGTAGACAACATGTCATTTTTACTTCCTCTTTTTCCCAATCTATCTCTGGGTTATGGGCTGCTAGCTATAGCATTCCCAGTATCACCTCTGTTTTTCCTAAGTTACATACATCCATCCTTACCCTTTTTATATGTCCTTTGAAGAACATGTTGCACTCTACCTGGTGTGTTATGGCCCCTCCTGCATTCACCGTTCTATCCACATTTCTAACTAATAGAGGGTTTTTTAACTTTTCTATTTTAAACCCCTTTTCTCTGGCAAAGGTCATATCCATGAATAGACCCATTGCCCCACTGTCTAGCAGCGCTCTTACTGCTACCCTTCATGGTTTTCCAACTTCTCTAGTCCCTACCTTCATCCAGACTTCTCTTAGCAGCCATAGTAGTACCATATATCTCTCACTCTCTCAGTTGTATTGATGAAATTTGATTTATTGCCAGCTTTTCTGGGCACAATACACTGTACAAATTATTGGAGGCCAGCCAAGAGCTTACTGTCCTCTATTTTCTTTTGCCGACTCCTGTAGCATCTCTACTACTCTTCTCTTATGTCTTTTCCAACAATTTTTGGCCATATGGCCCCACTTTCCACATACATAGCATGTCCTATCCCCTTCCCTTCCTCTATCTATATCCATTGCATTTGGGTCTCTTCTTGGACCTATTTGAGCTCCTCCTCTATTGAATGTGTTTTCTCCTCCTTCCCTCTGTATTCTACCCCCGTTCTCCATGTTATTTGTCTCCCTCTTCCTCTATATGATCCTCCTCCTCTTGGCTGACATTTCCCCCTGGGCACTGCATTTCTCCCCAACATTCTTTCTTCTATCCTACTTTGTCTCTGATTTCTATCCAATCTTACTGCTCTCTTCCTGCCACTCTCCAATGGTGGTTGGTAGCTCTTCTGCTTCTGCCAGCTTCCTTCTAATACTGTCATTTAGTCCCCTCTTAAATTCTTCAATGAGGGGTCTTCTCTCATAGCTGCTTCCCCTGGCAACCTTTTTAAATTCCTGACATACTCATTGTCAGGTTCTTCCTCTCTGCTCAATTGTCCTCAGCTGCTCTATTTTCCTTTCTTCCTCTGATGTCTCCCAAAGTCATTCTTATTTTTGCAAACAATTGCTCTGCTGATTCTACCTCTGATTCTCCCTTTGCCAGCTCATCCAACAGATTGTCCTTCCATGCTTCTGCTATTCCTCCCTGCACATATGACAACACCCAGGCCACCTGGGTCACTGCTGCTTCTTCTGCCATCTTCATCCTAATATATAGGTAAGCCGCATTAATGAATGCACTCACCTCCTCCATTCTTTCACTAAAGATTTGAGGTTTGGCAACCTCTACTCTGCTCCCTTGTTGCTGAAGGAGCATGGTGTTAACCTGCTGCTACAGGGTTGCAATCATGGCAAGGAGTTGTTCCTCTCAAGGGACGGATGCAGAGAAGGCTCCCTTTGTTGCTGTTGTTGTTGTTGTTGGCAGGACATGTTGCATGGTGGTGGTGATGGGGATGACGATTCGTATTCTGATGATTCTTGATCTAGGGTGACTAGCTAAGGCTATGTCCAACAGAGCACACAACCTTCACCTGTCTGGACTCCTACTGTCCTACTGACTACTGCCCTAATCAAATTGGTATACAATTGCCTCTAAGAAGAGAACCCCTAAGCTAAGCAGTTTCCTAAGGAATGACCGCTACTCTCCTGCATGTACCACTCACAATGGAGTGCAGCACAGAGTTTATATAGAGAAAAATGTAAAGAACAACATCCAATTATGAGGTCAGGACTCAAACAGGATACCTGGACTTGGTATCTAGTCTCCTCCCTCAGTCCCTAACTGACTGAGAAGTCCCCTTTACAGCTAGGGCCCACTATCCAAAATGCTTGTGAGCGCTATGCTCACTAGCGAGGGAGATAAGAGAGTAAGTGGATGGTGAGGCCATGAGGTGCAAGGTCACCATTTGGGAATCGAGTTCTTATGTTATGATAGACAGTGAATGTCCTTAGTGATCACCCTAGGTGGATGTTCAAGAAGAACTTGATGGAGTTCTTTATTAGATTGGACTACTACTTATACTACTTTACAGTGGCTGTGCTACTATTAGCTCATGATCACATGTCCTTCCAGAATGTTCTATGATCACCTGACCTTGTCACATGATCTGATTACCTAAGTTTCCATGCTGTTTATATCTTGACCCCATTGTATGATTTGAGGTTTTAGATCAAGTGTTCAACTGCACAGGAAACTATTTCCATTTTGGGGCTCTCATAACAAGAGGTTGTAACAACTTACTGCCTCTTGGCATGACATAGATGGTAGGCTGGTTCCTAAGTGTCCTCGTCGTAGGGCAAGCCCATCCAATGAACTTTATACCTGTAGACACCATTTTCTCTTTCTGTATCCATGATTGTGTTCACCTCCCACTCCAGTACAATATCAATAATTTTAGGGTCTAGCGGTGGAAGAGTGAGTTAGCCAAGTAGTGGTGGAGTGTGATGCTCAAATTGGCTTGGCGGTCAAGTGTGATGCAGCAGATATCATTGAATATCTTGCATAGGACAAGGGTGTCATTCCTGACATGCAGACTCTCGCGAGTATACACAAATGATTCGAGCGACGAACAAAATGGGTTCACACAAATTAAGGTTTGCTTGGAGTGTATCGTAGTAATAAGAAAACAGCATAGAACAACCCGGGCATTGCAATAGCAACATAGTAGTAGCGTATTAGATATCATCAATGTCCATCTCGCCCTCATCTCCAAACTCAAAGGCACACTCACCGTCCTCCTCACCAAATGCGTCTGTCTCGTTGATTTTCGCATTTTCAGGCAGTTCGCCATATGCTTTTACTGTTGGGGGAGCTGTTGGTATCTGGGTGTTGCAAGTCAAGTAGAGAGACATACGATTCCGAGCCTCATCGGCCGTGTATTTCACAATCACATCTGCCTTTCCGTCCTGGAATTCTCGTAGAGACAATAGTACAATATCACCCTGGTTGATCCAGACCTGATCGACGAGTCAGCGATGCTTTGGAGTGGAAATGAGAACATGTAAATGAGCACACCTTTTTCCTCATCTTTCCACGGATATGGGCTAGCCGTTTCTCGCCATCGAAGCACTGAGCCTCAAGACGTCCATTCCCAAGCATCTTGGTCACTTGTGCATATTCCTGACCATCTTCGCGGAACACAAGTTCACGCTTATCATCGTCATTTTCATTCTTTCCACGTCTCCTATTTTTTCCACCCTGTTTCCGTCATATCAGACATTCAGATCCAACCAGAGACCAAGGAGAAGACTTGACAGACCTTTCCTTTGTTCTATGCGAGGAAGCCTCGGTTAGTGTCCAAATCCTATGAGCATTTGCCCTGCAAACCCACTTTCGGCATGACCACAAACTCCCAACCTCAAAGAAATTGTAAAAAAATCAAAAGGTTTGATGATGAAACGATCCGACTTTGATCGTGCTTTTTCCTCTAAGAGATAAGGTGCAAGTCGAGAGATAATAAATCAGAGCCTAGACTGTGATGTGTACCTGTTTGTGTGTCTGATAAATAGCGACTTTACACTCGAAATTGAAAGCCACCCATGGATTCTACTCCTCCCCCTAATCCTCAGTTTCCAATGGGCTCAATACCTCGGCTTTCATCTCCTTCGTCTTCGCGCCACAGAGGGTCCATCAGTTCTTCGTTCTCGTTTGGCCCACGGCAAATGGTGGATTCCTACATGGACGTGACTACAAGCACCATCTCCAATCCTCATTCACTCGGTCTCGACCCAAATAGCTCAGTACTTCCTGCGTCACCTCTCCGTTCTTCCCCAAGACGCCACAGAAAAACAAAATCTAGCTTGAACAAACCTCATCCATTAGCAAATGATACTACAGATGTCTTCCAGGATCTAGAAGAGGATGATGAAAGCGAGTATGAATGGGGTATGGTTGACCGGATGCGGCTTTGGCGACATGACGCCCTAATGCAGCATCTATATGAGACTGCTGCGTTTTGGGGAGACAAAATCCTTAGCTGGACGAGTACGTGCGACATTCATTCTTTTAATGCAAAATGTTGATATTATCTCTCATCTGGCCATTTCATAGATGACCCAAACGATGCCTTTTGGCTCGCTCAGACACATTTCATGACGCACCAATACTCAAGGGCAGAGCGTTTGCTCCTTCGGCCATTTCCTATCTCCTTGCCCAGGCCATCCGCACCCATTGACCAGAGCAAAGGGAAAGGAAAAGAGGCTGATGCATCTCAACCGGCCAACTTACCTATGGGCACTGCAGGGGTCATTGAAATTTCGATGAACCAGCAGGCGAAAGTATCTAGGTTGGTGGATATGAGCGTCGCTTGTCGGTATCTCGCTGCACAGTGTCAGGTGTGGTTCACATTGAATTCCTTTTATGAATCTGACAATCAGCAGATGCGGCAGGGTAACTGGTCTGCCGCTTTGGAAATGCTAGGCGAGGCCAACCCATTCAGGGATTCTGGTACGTTTCTCTGGTTTGTCTGGCTGTGTCGGAGCGCTCAAGCTCATATCAGGTCGAAGTGGGCCTTCAATTCCTAACCCTGACGGAGGCATTAAAGTGTGTATATGATCGATTGACTTGAAGCTTTTCTTATTGAACTCCAAGGTAGAAGCATCTATGTGCCATCTGAGAGGTATACTGATGCTCAAACTTAACCGTGGAGATCAGGCGAAACAATGTTTCATGGAAGCTCTTGCACTCGATGTTAAGTGCTTCGAGGCTTTCGACCAACTCGTCACAGGCGAAATGATGGCTCCCGACGAAGGTATAATTGATGATTGTTTTCCATATCTCTCATTGACTTGGGTAACAGAATGGGAATTTGTTCAAGGCTTATCATACTCACAACAAACGCCTCAGGATGCCCAATTTGTGCAACTGATATACACTTCCCGGCTGCGAAAATACAAGCGCGTCAGGGAGCATACGCTGACGAGACAGAAGCTGATAGATGAGTACAACCTTGGGGATAATCCAGATGTTTTGTTCAGTTTCGCAGATGCTCTTTATGCGAATTTCAGATGGGCTGATTGTTTCGTTGTTACTTCACGGTACGAATCTTACCTTGCCTCCATCTTTTCGCCAAGGTTAAATTTGGATAGGGTTCTGGAGTTAGTTTCAATACACAATCCAACAATGCCGCTTCATATAGCATGCATGTATCATCTACAACATCTACATTCAAAAGCTATTCATGCTCGCTCACGAGATGGTCGATCAGGAGCCGGAGAATCCTATCAGCTGGTATGCTGTGGGCGTCTGGTATTTGAGTGGAGGAAAGTGGCACCAGGCGCGGCAATATTTTAGGTAGAGTCACTCGTACTTCACCATGGTTGAGTCATTGATTCTATTTTCTGTTCTTAGTAAAACCTCTCTAATGGACCCTCGGTTCGCTCCTGCCTGGGTTGCATTCGGCCATACATTCGCCCTTGAAGGCGAACATGATCATGCTGTAACGGCATACTCGACGTGTGCGCGTATGTTCGCTGGGTACGCTGTTCCTCAGTTTGTGGAACGACATCGATTTACATTGGCACAGGTCCCATTTACCTCTCATGTCCGTGGGCACGGAGCATATCATGTTATCCAATCATGTTCTCGCTGATGAGGCCTTGAACGCGGCATATGCCATGTGTAAAGGCGACCCTCTTCTCATCAATGAGCGAGGAGTGATGGCATATAACCATGGAGACTTTGAGAGGGCAGCAACGCTGTTCCAGGAAGCATTGGAGCTTGCGCAGGTCACACAGAGTTCAAGAAGGTCCTGGGCGACGACATACATTAATCTCGGGACGTGCTATCGGCGGCTTAAGTGAGTCTTGTTTTGACGCTCGTTTTCGTTGGAGTCAATGTCGATTGTGCCTTGTAGACGCTTGGACAAGGCCCAGGAGACGTACAAGCAGGTCCTTGAACTCGAACCACGACACTCTGTAGCGTTGGGGTTTCTCGGAATGGTGTATCACTTGAGAAATGATCTTGATGAAGCCATCATCAAATATCACGAAGTATGTAGCTTTCTTTTACTGGAAAAGATCCCTTTTTCATGGTACCAGTCTCTAAGCGTCGACCCGGCGAACCCACATATCCTCGAAGTTCTAAATATGGCTATCAACACCGTCACTGCGCAGGTCCCTGGTCAGACTTCCCCTGATACAGAATTCCGCCAAGCCGTGAAAGAGTTGGATACAAAACTAAAAGTCAAAACAAAAGGGAAGGAAAGGGCCTTGTTAGGCTTGGGATTGCCTCATTCACATTCTCAAGCTGCTGTAGTCCCCAATGCTCGCTCTTCTAGAGTCCTTAGGAGCACGCAGGGGAAATCACGAGAAGAGGAATGGGATGAGATGATCATAGGGTGACAGTATGGAGTGCATGAAAAAAAGGCGTGAGGGAAGAAATAAAATGGGAAATTTGAATAGATGATATGTTATTCCCTTGTGACAGGTAGTTGAGACATCATTATCAGACACACAAACAGGTACACATCACAGTCTAGGCTCTGATTTATTATCTCTCGACTTGCACCTTATCTCTTAGAGGAAAAAGCACGATCAAAGTCGGATCGTTTCATCATCAAACCTTTTGATTTTTTTACAATTTCTTTGAGGTTGGGAGTTTGTGGTCATGCCGAAAGTGGGTTTGCAGGGCAAATGCTCATAGGATTTGGACACTAACCGAGGCTTCCTCGCATAGAACAAAGGAAAGGTCTGTCAAGTCTTCTCCTTGGTCTCTGGTTGGATCTGAATGTCTGATATGACGGAAACAGGGTGGAAAAAATAGGAGACGTGGAAAGAATGAAAATGACGATGATAAGCGTGAACTTGTGTTCCGCGAAGATGGTCAGGAATATGCACAAGTGACCAAGATGCTTGGGAATGGACGTCTTGAGGCTCAGTGCTTCGATGGCGAGAAACGGCTAGCCCATATCCGTGGAAAGATGAGGAAAAAGGTGTGCTCATTTACATGTTCTCATTTCCACTCCAAAGCATCGCTGACTCGTCGATCAGGTCTGGATCAACCAGGGTGATATTGTACTATTGTCTCTACGAGAATTCCAGGACGGAAAGGCAGATGTGATTGTGAAATACACGGCCGATGAGGCTCGGAATCGTATGTCTCTCTACTTGACTTGCAACACCCAGATACCAACAGCTCCCCCAACAGTAAAAGCATATGGCGAACTGCCTGAAAATGCGAAAATCAACGAGACAGACGCATTTGGTGAGGAGGACGGTGAGTGTGCCTTTGAGTTTGGAGATGAGGGCGAGATGGACATTGATGATATCTAATACGCTACTACTATGTTGCTATTGCAATGCCCGGGTTGTTCTATGCTGTTTTCTTATTACTACGATACACTCCAAGCAAACCTTAATTTGTGTGAACCCATTTTGTTCGTCGCTCGAATCATTTGTGTATACTCGCGAGAGTCTGCATGTCAGGAATGACACCCTTGTCCTATGCAAGATATTCAATGATATCTGCTGCATCACACTTGACCGCCAAGCCAATTTGAGCATCACACTCCACCACTACTTGGCTAACTCACTCTTCCACCGCTAGACCCTAAAATTATTGATATTGTACTGGAGTGGGAGGTGAACACAATCATGGATACAGAAAGAGAAAATGGTGTCTACAGGTATAAAGTTCATTGGATGGGCTTGCCCTACGACGAGGACACTTAGGAACCAGCCTACCATCTATGTCATGCCAAGAGGCAGTAAGTTGTTACAACCTCTATTGTCCTACTCAGGTTACAATGTCTAGAGATGTTTTCTGTAGAGGATGAGAGACCTGTTTTATTGTAGGAGGTGTTGCTTTTTAGAGGGAAAGGGATAATTGTATTAAGTATACAGAACTACTTACACTGGTGGCTAGTTTTATATACTACTTTAATACATCAATTGTTCATCAAACAGAAAGATGTTTTAGTAAGAATACTTGAGTAAGGATTTATCATCCAATACTAAAGCATGTGGTCAGAATGCAGAAAGAAGAGAGATGTACAAAACAAGTAAAGTTGAATAGCATGTGGGGTGTTGAACCCCAACATGTGTACCATGAAACACAGAAGAATAGAATATTTAGAATATATGAAAGAAGTATAATCTAGATTGACGAGATCATAACATAAGTGGAGTTCATTGCACACATCTAGAAGCACCAAAACCAACAACTGCCAATCTTTGTGAGCCGAAAGATACAGAGCAAACAGCCGTGAGGACATGCCAGAGATTAATACTATAATTATATATATAGTGCTACGAGTAAATTCTCCTACCTTAGCCTCAAATTTGACATCTTGATAGCCATTGTTGCAGTTTATCCCTTGAGTCCATGACCGGTAATATAGTTTTTATATGTCACTTTTCCATGAGCATCAACTGGATGTTACAAATGACTTGAGTCACTCTGAATAAATGAGGTGCAAAATTCTGATTCCACACTCTCGACTTCATACTCTCCTCACAAAGTTTATCTCCACCCACAAGTCTCATAGGCATAATATGCTCATTTACAAAACTTAGAGGCCTAACCTAGTCCATCAAGTTGGAGTTACGAATCAAGCATGCAGCTTTGTCTGAGCGGGGTGTGATTCTGCATGCGAAGGGCACGGGGTATCTATTACGATCATGAGCAAGTATATATTAAACGTAGAGACAAAGCTTACGAGATCAACCCATCCGTCATCTCAGGCTTAATTTCGATTTCCTTTCCGTCATCTCCCAGAGCAGGTCGTATATCGTAGACAATCAGAATATGACATAGAATGATAAATAGAGAATTTTCGGCCAGGAACCTCCCGGGGCAAATTCTCCTTCCATACCCAAAAGCTGCAACTCCGGGGTCTCGTACTGTAGGGTCAATCTTCCCGTCGTTTATAAATCGGTCAGGGTTATATTTGAAAGGGTCTTTATAGGCCTCTGGATCATGCAGGATTGACCTTGAGGAAGTTTGAGTCAAGGATTTTAATGAAGGAAGTGGACAAACCATGTGTTCCCGAAGATAATAGTCCCTTTGGGAATGTAGTATCCATTATATTCATCTGCATCTATCGAACTGTGAGTGATACCTGGATTGGGTAAGATCATCAATATTGAAATGATTCAATAAATTATTGTTACCTACTCAGAGGACCGACAGGTTGCCATCTTAACGACTCCCTCGTCATGGCATTCATATATGGGAGATTTGGTCGATCGTTGAACTCGGGCAGACGATCACCAACAACCTTGTCAAGCTCTTGTTGAGCCTTCTTCTGGACCTCAGGGTAGAGGGCCATTGCCATGAAAAATGAGTGGATTGTTGAAACCGTCTGATATTATAACGCTCATAGAAGGTGTGTTCCAAGTGTGCTTGATGACTTACTGTATCCGCCCCGCTTATAGACATTTTTCAACATAACTTGTATTTCGATGATAGCGAAAGAACTCACCAGCGAAAGCAATTGCACATGTATTTCGAGCCGTTATCTCCTCTTCGATGCAATCAGGTGAGGTTTCATCCGGTAGTTTCTCGATGAGATTTGATGCCATAGAAGGTTCAGCCGTACCTTCTCTCTGCTCTGAGGGTGAGAGCTCGTTCAAGTATCAATAAAATATATCATACCAACTGTTCCTTAACTGTGTCCCAAGGCGTACGCGAAAAATATTCTCCGACCTTTCGCCAGTAGTTTGCCTTTCTTTTCCATCCAGCACCCGGGAACCATGCAGGGATGAATCTCATGGAAGGGAATAAATCAACGAGGAATGAACCAGGGTGTCCTGCCTCTGCAAAAGCGGCCATCACAATTTCAGCAGCCTTGGCATAGTCAGAATCATCATTTTCAGATATGTTCATTCCATATGTCAGCTTGAGTATAGTCGAAGTGAATGCACTGGTCAAGGAAATCCAGACATCTGTTTGATTCCCTTATGATGTATACTTACTATCGGATATGTTGCATAAAATCATCTGGAGACCCCAGCAAGCGACGAAGAAGAACACGGGTCGTCGCTATTTGAACTGATTGATACTTGTGGACGATGTTTGGATGGAAATAATCATGGAAGGTACGGCGGTGGTTCCTCCATCTGAGCCCATACCGTTGGAATGCCATGTTCCATGTGTAATCCATCCTGCTTTCTGATGAGCGTGATTCGACATAAACAGAGAGAAGAAACAGAGAGAAGACCAACATATCATCAAGCATGGGAAAATGCGGGCGATCAGAGTAATTTGACGAGCGTTTCTCGAATATATCGAAGGTCCTTTCTACGCTCCCGAGAACAAGAAATGGCTGCCCGAGTATCTTGAAAAATACCATATCTCCTATGGATTCCATGTGAGGAATGAGTGGGTCTCTGCTCAATGTACGATGTACCAAATGTGTTTGACCAATTATCAAACACTTTCCATAACTTGTCTGTGGTGACATCAAGAAGATTATGAATTATTGGGTAGCCTGTTGGACCAGGGGGTAAAGGCAAACTATTCGGGTTATTTCCACGATCCTGGAGTAGGCGAGAGAGCCACCATCCTGTTATCAGGCCACCAATCCATAGAGCAATTGTAGGATAAG